>CAUYQU010071393.1:0-21377 GCA_963574635.1 Cheracebus regulus | reverse complement strand
CAGCGCTTCCAATTGCTGTTTTCCTTGTGGGGATGGGACCAGCCGAGCCCGTCTGTCCTGTATACTCCGCACCGGGAAGCGCCGCGCTGGGGCACCGGCAAAACAGCCGCGCCAGCCAAAAGAGTCGCGCTGGCGACCCGTGTGGCTCCTCTGCCGGGAATCTCCCGGTCTGTGGGCAACAAAAATTCGTCGGAAAGTGCGGCGTCCACTCGTTCTCTGCAATTTCACTGGGAGCTACATTCCTGAGCTGTTGCTAATCGGCCATCTTGGATCTCTCCCAGTTCCCTTTTAAAAGCTTGGATTTTTCTTTGCAGTTATGAAATGTAAGTGTTCATTATAGATAATTTATAATATATGAAAAGCCAGAAGAACACAAAATTATCTGTAGTTCTATCATGAAAAAATACCCCATTATTCACAGTTTGGTATTTTCTTTAGTTTTTCTACATAGATAGGCATAGATAGACATGATCATATTTCTACATAGATAGACATGATCATATTGTATAGTGGTATATGATTTTGTGTATTGCTTTAAGCATATATTGTCACATAGTGAAATTGCTTTAAGCATATATTTACATAGTGAAATATTGTGAATATTTCACTATGTAAATTATATTTTTATTTAATGTTTTATCATGTTTGAACTTTTAAGATTATAGGAGTTTTCACTATGATAAATCATGCTTTGATGATTATCTTTGTGTGTATGGTGTGTGTGTGTATATATATATATATATATGTATATATATATGTATATTTTCTTATTAGGATTTTTTTAGAATATATTTCATAGGTTTAAAACTTTACTAAAATTTTATGGTACGAGTATATTTTTGAAGAATGGAAATACAGGCCGCAGAGTCAGAACAAACACCTAAAAGTTAATGCTAATAACTTCAGGCCATTACATGAAGGTTTCAAATAGGTGATTTAAAGCAGTGCAATGCATTTTATGCTAATTTTCATTATGCTATTGGAAAAATAAAACCCTTCATAATGCTCAAACTTTGAAATAATGCAGATGCCCCAGATTTGTTTGAAGCCTGAATTCTAAACTGCACTGATGCTCTGGCCACACGGTGGCTCCTGAACAGCAGCCCCAACGCCTTGCAGCGAGCACTTGCTCGGCCCGTGGGACTTCTATCACAGCATGAGTGTTGGTTTTGTAGTTGTTTTCTTTTTTACTATTGTAATGATTTAACTTTTTTCACATCCTGTAGTAGGCATAATAGAAGCATTCATTAACTAGTAACTTCCACAGTTAGAAAATTTGAGATGATAAAATGCCCTAAAGGATGTCAGACATTGCCACAGTATGTAGAGTGTTGTTAATTAGGAAGAGAAGACTGTAGAAAAAAAACCCAAAAAACTAAAGATTGTGCTGCAGAAATAAAAGCAGCATTCGAGCAGAATACACAATGGTGATTCTAGATGTATGTCCTTGGAAACAAATCTTTCCTATTTTATATTACTTATGTCTGATTTATAAGTAACAGGGCTTTATTCTTGTGCAACATTCCTGTGTGTGTGTGTACATCTGTGAAGCTTTATAAGTATTTGCAATTGTGAAATAAATAAATGCAATAGAAAATTCTGAGGAGTGGGGCTAAATCATTTTAAGAGCTGTAAACATTGCGAGAGCTTATTTCTAAGGAGAGATTTTTTTAAATTCTTTTTTCGCATTTTTAACTTTAACATAACAAAAGAAATGCATAACCCTGGAAACACACTGTAGGTAGGGCTGTAAGGAAATTACTGTGGAAAAGCTATTTTAACTATATTGTTTCATAGCAGAATGGCCCCAGAAAGTTCTAGAATTGCAGAGCTGGAAGAATCATATTGCTATCTAAGACAGATACCTAATTTTTTACTCAAATTTCCTAACTTCTGCTTTCTTCAGTGTTCTTTAAAACTCTAGCCATGTTAACTAATGTGTAAATGTATTCAAGAATGGCACTAAGACTTTCTGATAGATAATAGCAGTGTTCAGTCTTAATTGTAATTTGTGATTTTTGCCTTTTTTTAAGGTTCTCTTTGGATTCCAGCTGTGACTGTTTTACTATTTCTAGTACTTACCCTGGTATTGGTCTATTTTTATATTAAGAAGATTAATCCATTCAAGGAAAAAAGCATAATATTACCCAAGTCCTTGGTAATGTATTTAATTTTTTTTTTATTATATACACTAAAAGGTTCACTTGAACTTTTTTTTTGATAGTTTCCTAAATTATGTTTTTAAAGTAGAATGATGCTCAGCAGCATGTCACCTGCCATTAATCAGTCAGTCTACCACACATCCAAAACCACATACTGTGTCTTTTGCTCTGCAGCAGTATTTTTAATTCTCAGGGCAAAAACACAGTGAGACATTTCTCTTAAAGATCTTAAAGTCTAGTGGAAAGAAAATATAATTATACAATGGATAGACAGTGTGATAGATTCAAAGGTTTATACATAAGCCAGTGAAGACTTTGTCTAGCTTTGGGGGTGGGGCTAGTCATGGTTTTTCCAGAGGCAGTGTCTGAGCAGTCTTGAGTGACATACAGGAGGAGTTTATTCAGGCACTAAGGGACAGAATGTGCCAAGGTCCAGAGCCAAAGATAACGGAATAGTATCTATTTGAATTAAATATGACAGGAATAATATCTGTGATGCTCAAAGGGCACATTAAAATTTGCTATAAAAAACTATCTTTAAGTAAAGTGAATAAGAACTGTCAACAGTTAATGGTCAACTCACACATGAATTGTAATATTTTATCCTTAAGCACAAAGCAACCTTGCAGTATGCCATTTTACACGCACTAGAAAAGGAAAAAGAAACCCGGATATCCAGTAGTACCAGCAGTAGCATAATGGGTAAATGTGGTGAAAAGTAATCTAGCCCTGGTAAAAGGAAAAGCACACAGTGGGTATTCAGTGGAATAGTGCCCTAAACATGCCGTTGCTTTGATGTAGTCACTCCACTCTTAAAAATGTATTATAAGGAAATAATTTCGTAAATAAAAAGATGTGCAGGATATTTAACATGTTCTATAGCTACAAAGAATTGGAAACGTTTCAACATCTGCTATTAGAGAAATTATCAGTATGAAGAAATATGAGCCACTAAAAATTATAATGGATCAAGGCAAGTAATGAGAATATTACTTAAGTATATGTGCTCACTTTGCAAAAATGATATGCATACATGTGGAAGGTAATTGTATTAGGGTTTTCTAGAGGGATGGAACTAATGGAATATATATATATATATATATATTTAAAGGGGAGTTCATTTAGTATTAACTCCCACAATCAAAGGTCCCCCAATAGGCCATCTGCAGGCTGAGGAGCCAGGAGAACCAGTCCAAGCTCCAAAACTGAAGCACTTGGAGTCTGATGTCGGAGGGCAGGAAGCATCTGACACAGATGAAAGATGTAGGCTGAGAGGCTGGGCCAGTCTCTCCTTTCACATTTTTCTGCCTGCTTATATTCTAGCCGCAGTGACAGCTGATTAGATGGTGCCCACCCAGATTAAGGGTGGGTCTGCCTTTCCCAGCCCACTGACTCCAATGTTAATCTCCTTTGGCAACACCCTCACAGACACACCCAGGATCAGTATTTTGTATACTTCAGTCCAATCAGGTTGACACGCAGTATTAACCATCACGGTAATGTACAGAAAGCAACATATATTAATAAATTATCAGGTGGCTTTTTAAAATTCTGAAAACTTTGTTTTTAATCTTACTATAGTATCTTTCATTAAAAAGAAAAGGCAACCTTGTGTTCACCTGTTACCGTACATGTGCCGTTTGGCGGTCCATTACCTTTAGACCTTTGTTATTTCGAGGGTAGGCACTTAACAAGTTTTTATCTTTAATCAATCCATTTTTCTCCCTGTAGATCTCTGTGGTAAGAAGTGCCACTACAGAGACAAAACCTGAATCAAAATACATGTCACGCATCACATCATACCAGCCATTTTTCTTAGAAAAGGAGGTGGACTGTGAAGAGCCAGTGTCTCCAGTTCAAGACATGCATACCGAAGACAATCCAGGAGAAGGAGAACATGCAGAAGAACTTTCTAGTATAACGGAAGTGGTGACTACTGAAGAAGACATTCCTGACATGGTCCCTGGCAGCCATCTGACTCCAGTAGAGAGAGAGAGTTCTTCACTTTTAAGTAGTAACCAGTCTGAAGCCTGCAGCATCACTTTCAACTTATATCACTCCAGAAACTGCTCTGATAGTGATCACTCCAGAAATGGTTCTGATACTGATTCCAGCTGTCTGGAATCCCATAGCTCCTTACCTGACTCAGAATTTCCCCCAAATAATAAAGCCGAAATAAAAACAGAACAAGAGCTCATAACAGTAGTAAAAGCCCCCACCTCCTTTGGTTATGATAAACCACATGTGCTAGTGGATCTACTTGTCGATGATGGTGTTAAAGAGTCCTTGATTGGTTACAGACCAACAAAAGATTCCAGAGAATTTTCATAAGATCAACTAAGATGCTCCAACTTCGAAGTCTGATTTTCATGGACAGTTTTTCTCCTTTAATTTCCTGAAAAGTTTATGATCTCAGAAACTGTATCTTAGTTGATACCAACCAAATGGAGTGACTTACTTTAGATAAAAGTCTAAAGAGGATGTTTGGCAGTCTCGCTTTTGGCAAGGCATTTTTTTTTTAACAACAAAAAAAAGCATTGTAACTGATGAACCTTTACATGGCAGTAGGCTAGCAGGAACAGTGAACAGTATCCAGCACTCCTGGTGAGCAGGTGATGTCCAGTGACCTTTGTAGCTACTTTACTCTTTTTCTTTTCTCTGGCTCGGTATAGCATTTGTTTTTGTAAGTTTTATGTATACAGTAATTTTAAGTGCTTACTTTCAGAAGAAATTCTACAAGTTTTTCAAAATTGGACTTAAAATCTAATTCAAACTAATAGAATTAATGAACTATGTAAATAGAAACACTTTTTTATGAAACATTACAGTTAGAGATTTTTAAATAAAGAATTTTAAAACTCATTTTTGTATTCATTTATTCAAGCACTTAGGCAATCTTTCATAGTTAAGCAGAATATTTTTATATCCACTGCTTGTTTTCATGCATTAATGCTATAGAATTATTTGCTAATTGTTCACATTTAATATTTAAAACAACACTAAAAATAATATTTTTAAATGGTCCTTATAGGTCTGTATTTCAGTGTTTAACACCCAGTGTGCAGAACACTGTGCCAAGTGGTTTGAAAAGAAAAGATTTAGCTGTAGAGCATGTGGATTGAGAAGTCTTCAGTATAAAAGTGGTGAGCAGAACCATGGAAGTAGATGAAGGAAACTTGAGAATTACATGGTGTGGAAAGAAATCCCCAGTGAAAGGCAAACCAAGAGTTAATATATATATTACACAAGGATTTCTTGGAATTACTAAGAGGATAGAAATATTCAGAAATAAATATGAATCTGTGAATTAATAATGAACAAAAAATTGAAATACAATTTACATGAGTCAGCAAAGAAACCACATTTCTTTGGTTTCTGGAAAGATTTCATTTAAAAATGCAAGTTACAAATGAGATACTAGTGAGAAAAGTAGTGGTGTGGTTTGCGGTGAAACTGGTATACTCACTTATTTTGGGGGTAATGTCTTATGAATTGCTTTTCAAACTGATATCCCAGTACAAAGTAAATATCCTTCAACAGACTTTGATCTCTCTTGTGGGAAAATTACAAAAAAAAATAAAACTTTACATGAACAATGCACACATTAGAACGGGAAAAGCAAAAATGTGAAAATAATCGAAATAGCCAAGGAAGAGGTAATATTGACTACTTCCCAAAAGGATTATACCAGTGTGTACTCTCATCAAATGTGAATGGATGAACTGTTTTTATACCCTAGCTAATTGACTTAGATCAATCTTTAATCTCTATAGTCTGTAGGTAAAATACTTTATGTATTAAATGCATTTCATTTCTTTAGTAAAGGAGCATGTTTTCATATATTTTCATGCCAACTCATCTTGTTCTTTATTCATTTTTTTATGGGCTGTTTATATCTTACTGACTACCCTTTATTTGCCATGAGTTACAGATTTCTTTTATAATTTCTTGCCTTTTGAATTACCACACAGATGTTTAAGATGTTTATAAAGTCAAATTTATTCATTTCCTTCCATTTTTAAAAAGCCCTTCCTGTTTCCCCCAAAGATACAAGTTTTCAGCCATGTTTCCTTCTGGTCTTTGGTGGTGATTGTTTTACATTTAATTCTTGAAACCATCTAGATTTTTTTTTCATATAAGGACAGAGATAGGGATCCAGGTTTACTATTTGTTTTAGTTTCCTACAGCTGCCATAATAAACTACCATAAACTTGGGTGGCTTAAAACAATACAGAAATTTGTTATCTCTCAGTTCAGAGGCTAGAGGTCTGAAATCAAGGTTTCAGCAGGGCCAGATTCTGTCTGAAAGCTCTAGGAGAAGAGCACCCCTTCCTAGTTTCTAGTGATTGTTGCCAATCCTTGATATTTCCTGACTTACAGCTGCATTATTCCAATTTCTGCCTCTTCTCACGTGACACTTTTCCCTGTCCGTGTCCAGATCTTTATACAGACACGAGTCAATTGGATTGATTAGGCCCACTCTAATCCAGTATGAACCCCTCTTAACTTGATTATGTCTGTAAAGACACTGTTTCCAGTTAAGATCACATTCATAGGTGCCAGGGATTAAGACTTCAATACATCTTTTTGAGGACACAACTCATGTATTTCCCCTAACAAATTAGTTATCCCAAATACTATTTATTAAATTATCTAACTTTTCTATGCTGATTTCAAATATCACATGCCAAATTCTCAGCACTCCTGGAACAGTTTTGTTGTTAAGTCTTTTCCTGTCTGTATATCACACTATTTTAGTACACCATGTACTGGGATATATTTTATTTTTTGAGACAGAGTCTCGCTTTGTCACCCATGCTGGAGTGCAGTGGCACAAACATGGCTCACTGCAGCCTCGACCTCCTGTGCTCAAGCAATCCTCCCCCCTTAGCCCCCCAGGTAGCTAGTACTACAGGCACCCATGATCACGCCAGGCTAATTTTCTGTATTTTTTTGTAGGGACAGGATTTTGCCACATTGCTCAAGCTGGCTTAAAACTTCTGTGCTCAAGCAATCCACCCACCTCAGCCTCCCAAAGTGCTGGAATTACAGGCAATATATTTTGACTTTTGAGGCTTTACTGAATACGTTCAGCCAATGTTCATCGCTCATTTCTTAGCAATAATATTTTTCAGGTGAGCTATAACCTCAATTTTTTTGGCCAGTTTTCTCTCAAAGTTTAAACTCCTTTGAGATTTATGTTGGCATTGTGTTGACTTTATAAAATGTTTAGGAATAACTAATATTTTCAAGGGTTGAATGTTCTGCAAGAATGGAGACTATTTCTCTCCTCAAGTCTTTTATCCCTCATTAGACTTTTACTTCATACAGGTGTAGGGCGTTTCTTGAAATTTTATGTTTTGTGTTGCTAATGAGAATGTCATCTTGTGTTGTGGCTCCTAAATGGCTGTCTATATGTACATGCACATAAACTATTGTTACAAATTATTTTTGTATCTAGCCAACATCTAAACTTTTTTTTCTTCATGATTTTCATTTGATTGGGTTTTCCAGTATACAAATGTACTATCTATAAATATACCCTATAAATAAGGGTAATCCTGCCTTCTCATGGCCAATATTATACTTTGCTTTTTATTCCCTTGTCCTCAAACTTTGATGAATTGGTATAGCCTATTTCCCAAGAGTGACCGAACCTAGTGACTGTGGGCAAATCACTTAGCCTCATGAGAGAGTTGGATTACACTCTCTCTCCCTTTTGGCTCTTGAGTCATTGCTTCCATTTGTGTTAATTAGTAAGGGCATCATCTTTCCAACACAGTTTTGTGTCTAAACTTAATTTTTTTCCCCTACATTATTTCTGGTTACCAGAAATTCATGTTATTCAACCATTATCCATGCCAAGTTACATTGTCTTAATTTAAGGTACCGTTTCTTATACCTGATAATAAGTGGATGATTTAGATAATAAATGCCAGCTTTGTATAGTCATTCGCTTCTTTTATGAGATGCAATACTTACTCTACCTTCCACCCCCCCACCCCCGGCAAATTATTAATAATTTGTCTCTCCATTGGTGTGTTTACAGGGCTTTAAGGTTTAGTCACATACCTCAAGCTCTCTTTGCTCTAGTAGCTCCTCTGCTCAGGAGATAAGTGTCAGGCATTTAAGTGAGAGGAAAGTGACAGAGATATGTTCTAACTGCCACGTTTCCAGAGTATCCTTTCTACAGCTAATAATAAAACACTATAACACTCAAAATGTATCTCCAAAATTTTTGAACAGATACCCATCAATAAAAGGTGAATGGTGGAGAGCACTCACAGATTGGCTTCTCAGATAACCTTTTTAAGGAAAATGCATGGAACTGAACAACACAGATATGTAGTCAGACTGGATGTCAGACCCCAGCCCTTGGGCTATGGAAAATTTATGCTTCATAACCAGAGATGTGCCAGTCCCTTTCCTGGTATAAAAAGAGGTGGGGGGTTAAAGAGATCAGTAGGTACTGCACTCAATTTGAGGGGCCACTGATTCATCTGAGGTGAGGCCAATTTTATTCCACTTCTAACACCATTTTGTGAGCCTAAATAACAGCAGGAGTTTCACTAAAAGAAAATAGTATTTGGGAATGGATATTGCAAAGGGAAAATGTAAACTATGTATTCAGGGAGATAAAGGAAGACAAAGGTTTTTTAAAAGAAAAATGAGGATTACCTAATTGTTTTGAGATAACCTTGACTATGTAAGCCAAAAATAAAACTGTAAGCACCCCGACCCAAACCATCTGAATGGACCCCTCCTCTTGGCCAGGCGCATTCTAAAGTTAACCTAAAAACTGGTTCAGTCCGTGATGGAAGGGAGAGTTGGACATAACTCATTATACCCTCCTCCCTTTTGGAATTCAGGAAAAACTGACCAGCATTAAACTTAAGTTTGATAAGAAACATTTACAATCTATTATCTCTGAAGTCTGCTACCTGGAGGCTTGATCTACCTGATAAACTTTAGTCTCTACAACTCCTTATCATCATAACCCAGGCATTTCTACTGATTCTAGGTCTTTAGATAATAACTAACTTTTTCAACCAATTGCCAACCAGCAAATTCTTAAATCTACCTATAACCTGGAAGCCCTACTTCAAGTTGTCCTGCCTTTCCAGATTAAACCAGTGTGCATCTTACGGGTATTGATCGATATGTCTCCCTAAAAATATATAAAAGCAAGTTGTATCCTGACCACCTTGGGTACATGTCATCAGGACCTCCTGAGGCTGTGTCAGGGACACATCCTTAACCTTGGCAAAATAAACTTTCTAAATTTATTGAAAGTTTCTTTATTAATTACCACAAATTGGTAATGATGAAGGTAGTATTCTTTTTTTTTTTTTTTTTTTTTTTTTTTTTTTTTGAGATGGCATCTCACTCTGTTGCCCAGGCTGGAGTGCAGTGGCGCGATCTTGACTCACTGCAACCTCCACCTCTTGGGTTCAAGCAATTCTCTGCTTCAGTCTCCCAAGTAGCTGAGATTACAAGTCCCTGCCACCATGCCTGGCTAATTTTTTTTTGTATTTTTAGTAGAGACAGGTTTTCACCATACTGGCCAGGCTGGTCATGAACTCCTGACCTTGTGATCCACTCAACTTAGCCTCCCAAAGTGCTGGGATTACAGGTGTGAGCCACCGTGCCCAGCCTGATGAAGGGATTCTGAGTAAAGGTGCCCCTGACCTTTGATAAATCTATTGATAAATCTGTTGGTGCTTGGTCCCAGCTTGAGCTATCCTTATGGCTCAAACCAAGAGGACAATTTGCTGAGGCCTGGGAACTCCCCTCCAGAAAATCCCTGATCTCTCAAAATTTGGTCAAGATCTAAAGCTTATTTTGCTGTACAACTCCTTTCCAACAAGGAAAGCAAGTTTTCCTGTTTCCATGATGATAGGTAGCAGTTAACTCCTTTCTGGAGTTTCAGCTAGTTTCTGGCAGGGAGGGCAAGAACATTAGGTCTGTTCTTCTGCACATTTCCAGGATTTTTTCCTGCTACTAAGATGATAAAGAGCAATCTTATGCCTGGGCTCTATTCCTAAGTAAATAGCAGAATTGGGATTTTTTTTTTTTTGTCTTGGAAATTCTCCTTAATGACTAAAAGTTGAAATTGACAAGCAGCTGGTTTTAATTTCTCCTTTTCATTAGAGCACTCGGTAATCATATTGTTGGGATTTTTTGTTGTGCTGGCCTTTCTCCCACAGGATTTGATCAACTATAACAGACTTGGTCAAATTCGAATGAGAATTCCGAATTAGAAGAAACAATGCCTCTGAATTGGCTAAAATTCCTGACAGCTGCAAAAACAAAAACAAAACCTGGTGCTTGGTTTCTGTGTTCACTTCCTTTCTTTAAAAAAAAATTGTTCTTTTGCTTACTTTTGTTTCACGCTATTCTTCCTTCCCCCTTCACCACCTCTCATACCAAGAAAAATCTAGAGGAGGGTTCTAATGACTCAGACCCCTTACAGAACTCAGAACAAAGCCGCCACTCAAACCCCCTTTTGGGATATTCTGTTTTCTTCGTAGAGTTTCAAGAGTCATGGGCAGATTCCTCTTACATTTAAAGCTCTGCTTTCCTGCATTGCATTACTGATCTTTTTGGCTTTTGGGGTCACCAGAGATTACCTTGTGCTGTGAGAAGATTTGACCTTGGAGTGTGTAATGGTAGATAATAGATACAAAGTCAGGAGTGGCTGAGGACAGTTTACAGCTTGTCTTAGCTGTTCTTTTTTTCTTTTTTCTCTTCAAGAAGTTGTTGTTTGGGATCCTAATTCTAGTTCAGAAATGCATTCTAGAGCGTTTTCTCCATTGCCTTTTCTCCCAAAATTAATCTTGATTGGCTTGTCTGTGTGTTTGTGAGGGCAACTGAACTGTTGTTTTGGTAGATAAATGTCAGACTGGGTATCCTAAGCTCTGAAAAGAAAGGGCATTTTGCTCCTTCCCCTCAAAAGGCCTCCCTGAGTGATGGGTGGAGCATGATGGGTTGACTACCATCCCCATGAAATGCAACTGCCCTATAGGAAATCCCCAGCAAAATTAGTTTAAAAAAGCTCATCCAGGAAGCACATGTAGGAACTCCATGTTTTGAGCCCTTGGAGGACTACACCTCCAGAGAGAGAAACTGAGACGCGTAAGAGGGCAGCAACGATTCAGTGTGACACACTGTAGAGCCCCACCCAGAATCAGCACGTTTTGATCCACTACACTAAACCCTAGGCCACAGCTCAGTTCCTCCTTTTAGGAAAAAATGTTGGGAACAGATTTTCTAAGAATATGGGGAAATGAGGAGAATGATGCCTCTCATGCACCTCCTTTGGTTTTATGGTGTCTCTACTTGCAAGTGGTTGCGTAAATGTAAGGGCATGCCAAGTTTTCTAGTACTCCAGCCGGTTACACATTAGGTCTGTTCTTGTGCACATTTTAAACTGATGGGCAAATTACATCAGGGAAAATTCAGAACCTAAAGTTTGACCTGCAACTCTAAAGATCCTAAATTCCCTATCTCTCTACTTTCTTTTCCATCTGCTTTGTCTGCTATTATTAACACATTTCTACTGAGGTGAAACCCACTGTTTGCATCCAACCATTTCTTTTTGTCATTGTTTTTGCAAACTGGTAAGTTTGTATTAATATCTCATGGATAAAATTTTGAAGTGAAAGCTATATGATCTTTATGTGAGTGTGTGTTTATGTGTACAAACATGTATTTTTTTTCATGTGTTTTTGGCCAAAAGGTACTAAATTGGCTTCAAGTTGAATGGGTACTCATACATTAAATAATAAGCCCAAATGCTTTTCAAGTTCATGTGACAAGTAAAATCTTTTATAAATAAGCTGGCTTTAAAATTAATGGTAAAGTAATATTACAATGTCTTATGAATTGTCAGCATACATTTTTGTTTGCATTTATTGATCAGCAATTTCATATGTATTCCTGCCAAATACTATAAGGTGTCAAAATTTGGCATAAGGGTTACAAAACTGTAAACCCAAGCGTTATGGCTGGATCTGTATCCCTGCCAAATCTCATGTCAAATTGTAATCCCCAGTGTTGAAGGAGGAGCCTGGTGGAAGGTGATTGGATCATGGGGTGGTTTCTCATGGATTAACACCATCCCACTTGGTGTCATGGTGATAGTAAGTTCTTGTGAAATCTGGTTGTTTAAAAGTGTGTGGCACCTCCCCGACAACCTTCTCTTCCTCCTTCTCTGGCCATGTAGAACATGCTTGCTTCCCCCTCACCTTCCACCATGATTATGTTTCCAGGCTTGGGACTATGGTGGAAGGTGAGCATTGAAATCAAAGCACAACGAGGTTTTCTTAAGTCCCTAATCTGCTCTTTAGCAGATTAGTAAATTAGTAATTTGTAAAGGATTATAAAAGGTTTATAAGAATCTTACCTCATGATCAAACTGGTTAAGATTAGATAGAATCATCTATAAGGTAACTTAAAAAATTGCGGTTGACATTAATTGTAAACTAATGTGAGGGTAAAATTTGGCTCTCTCCATTGTACAAGATTTTCATGTAATAGTAAAGGATAATGAAATATTTCAGTTTGCCTTGCAGATAGACTGCCAAGAAAAAGAAAGTGGAGACAGGAGACAAATTGTTTGGCAAGCTAAGTCTTCCCTCTTAATGAATAAACGTTTTTGCCTTGTTTTAAAATTTTTGAGTCATCATTTTGGCAAAATAAATAATTTATGGTAATCTGGAATTCTACTTCATAACACTGAGTGTTTTAAGCCTCTAACATATTTAATGAGCTTTCAAAAATCAAACTTCAGCTTCAAGGTTGTCTTTCCTGACCCTAGCATCCCTGGAGCATCCAGAAGAGAGGTAAACAGGATTATTTGACATGTTTAAGTACATGGGATTGCCAAAATGATGTTTAATCTTCTTCAGGCTGTATTTTAGTTAGTAATATTAATGTATGTTCCAAAACTATATGGGATTTCTAAAATTCTAATATCTGAGTATATGCTGTCAATCACAAAAGTGTTATGTTAGGTTATTGTAAACCACAGAGATAATCAAATTTCTTTGTCAGTCTTGTTTTTGACTGTAACTACTGTGGACATTTTGTTATTCACAGACAATTTTTTTGTTTTGATCTTCTTCAAAAGAGGATTTATAATCATAGAACTTTAACAGGTGATCTGAAATGCAGGTTTCTGATAACTTTGGAGATTGTGACATTGGAATAAAGGGAAAATGTACAGGACTCATGAAGAGCTGAAATGTTCATGAATATCAAACAGAGCAAGTGTTAACTGAATAGACTAAACTAGTAGAAAACTGAAGTAAACTTTTTTAAACTTTCACTTAAAATATTATCTTTTTTTGAGCTATTCACAGTCTTTAATAGTAAGATAGATGCCTATGAACAAAATTTGGCATGGTTTTTTTTCTCTCTGCCTGCTTCCTCTAGAACTTGGCAACTATCTGTGAGTATTCTTAACTTACGGCAATATGGTTATTTGCACCGGTGCAATAAGAATTCATTTTCTTTTGCAACAGGATGCAATTGGAGAAACTGGTTGTTTTACCAAGGTTTTGACTGGAAGGGTATGCTTCCCTTTAAAGAATCAAGCTAAACTTGCAGAACCAATAAAAGCTCCTTGGGTAAACGGTCTCATACCTTGTCTACACCGTCACCATACAGGCTTCCTAGCCTGTGGTGAATAAAGAATGTCACTTTCTAACAGGCCTAGGAGCCCCATATTCTTGGGTCCTCAAGAAGAGAGGAATTCACCCAATTCATAGGTATTTGAGGGTACAAACCCATGGCTGGGCTCATCTTTAAGAAGTCTTATCTGAGATTTCTTGTGGAACAGAGTTCCATCAAAACCAATTTTAAAAGCCTGTGTAAAATAATTATTCTTATTGCACTTTGTGCAAATAATCAGACCAAGTATAAGGCTAAAGTTTATTTTGCAAACAACTCAGTGCTATTATGATTTGCTTTTTTACCAAAAACAAGGACTGGGGAGAAATAAATTATGTTTCAAAACTTATCATGCATTTTGTCATTAAATTCTAGACTCATTAGTTGTTTTTAAGTTTTTCACCTACATTTAAACTAACCCTGTTTATTCCTGTGAACCAACCAGTGATCTCCGGCTGCAGCTCAGAAGAAATAAAAGGCATGAGTAATTTAAAAATCTGGAACACTATTCTAGTTCTGAGCAATTATCTTACAAATCCTGCCAGGCGACAGGAGTAAATAGGGTGCCCATAATCCAGAGGTTTCTTTTTTTGGGAAAATAAATGAAGGGAGCTGACCAAAAACCCAAGTTCCAGGCAACCAAATCTTAGCAGCCATAACTATAGCCACCAGTTATCTGGACACATCGGCAGCCTCAGAATTTTAGAACTGCCCTTACCCTTCCCCCATTTTATGTTGGTACATGTCTTCTAATAACCTGGTTTGTCTCTTCTCACCTTCAGGCCATCAAACACCAAACAGTTATGCAACCAAACCCTAGAATGATGACCCTTTTTACTGGGGACCCTTACATATGACTCTGAGGGAGACCTGACTGCTGTCTTTCCTAAACAGTGCCCTTTGTCAGCAGGAAGCAGTTAAGATTGGTCTTCATCTTTATCCTTATCCTTTTTCTAATGACAGTTAGATATATTTCTTTAGAGGGGGAAATGATAGAGGCAGGAGACAGCCAAATGCCATCTAGGTCATTGTGCACAGGGGGCTTGCCTAAACATGTCCATGGTGAAAAATTCTGTCCCTTAACACATGCTCCGTAAGGGAAATAAATCAAAGTAGAGTGGGCTCAGACTAAGAACCTACATGTGCACTGGGAGAATGGGGTGGAGCCGCCAGAAATATGCAAAAAATCCTTCATTGCAAGCACCCTCCCTCTAGGCCCAGGAACTGTTGCAGAAGAGGTGAGCACATGAGATTGTAATGTCTGGTTTGGAAGGATACAACTCGCTCAGACCCTTCAAATCAGGGATGGTACATGGATGCCTAAACAGCTGGTAAAACAAGGGATTTTGCCTTCTGAGCTATTACATGGCACCTCTTCATCTACTCCAACCATAAAGAATTTCCTGCTTCCTGTAGAATTAAAAGAAAATAATAAGTAGAAGGAGAAAGATACCAAGTGACAAAGCCTCCTGGTATAATATTCCCAGTTATGAGTCGTGCAGGTACATATTTTTAAATTTTTTTAGAACAATGCTTATGTTTTGTAAAAATAATTGCTATAAGTCTATAACTAAACCCAAGATTACAGTAGCATAGAAGTTAAAAAAAAGTCAGTTTTGTAACCTCACCTTTGATTTTTTGTTTGTTGACTTTTTACTTAAAAAAAATTTAAAGGGTAACGAATACCTGTCCATGCCCATTTCATTGGGCATCTGGCCTAGAACATTTAATTGGCTATAAGTCTTTTGACTCTGAATCCCTAAGCCCCAGAGAGTCCCACTGAGGGACAGGATGAACCCAGGGCAGGCAGCCATGCCACCCCAACAGTACTATGGGAAAAAAATTAAAATGTGGTGGCAATTGTTGTTGCCTCTTATCATTATTTTTGGGGGAGGGGAGGGGACAGAGTCTTACTCTATTGCCCAGGCTGGAGTACAGTGGCACAATCATGGCTCACTGCAACCTCCACCTCCCAGGTTCAAGCAATTCTCCTGCCTCAGCCTCCCAAGTAGCTGAGATTACAGGCATGTGCCATCACACCTGGCTAATTGTTTTGTATTGTTAATAGAGATGAGGTTTCACCATGTCAGCCAGGCTTGTCTCGAACTCCTGACCTCAGTTGATCCACCCGCCTTGGCCTCCCAAAGCGCTGGGGTTACAGGCACGAGCCACTGCATGGACAGCATTGATTATTGCTGGAGAAATCCTTTTATGGGACTCTTACGTGATGATTCATAAGAGGGTGGAAAGTGTTGCTAGTAAGTATGTTCTCAGTGGTCCTCTGGGTGCACATGTGCAGTAGCTGTACGTGCTTTTCCATACATCACACAATTCTTTAGCATCTTAAATATCCACCTAGGGGTGTGTTTTTTACTATTATAATGAGAACAGGGTCAGTTTGAGACGTAGTAAAATAAAAGCTCAAATGCTGTCTCTGCAAAATATCTCCTGCTGAGGGTAGCTGGATTACAATGCGAATGCTGGGCTTACCGTGTTACCTGTCCTTCCTTCCTTGACTGCCTATCCAGCCTCATCATCACCCCATTGTGACTCCAACTTTCGCATATAATTACTCTCACTTCCAACTTTTTCTACTTAAAGCCTTCCAGTGGCTTCCCCTTCCTCAGAATGCAACCAAAGCCCTTCCATCATGTTCAAGGCCCCTGGAACAGGCTGCTGGGCCCCTGACCTCCCCACAAACACTCTGTCCCTTGCTCCCTTCTCTCCAGACACAGGGCCTCTTGCTCCTTCATCTGGCCTCAGCCTTGGGACTTTGCTGTGCCCTCTGCTCAGATTTTCCTCCCCTGATGTCTGTGTGGCTCTCTGCCTCACCCAACTCAGACCTCTGCTCACATGTCCCTGGCCAGTGAAGCTATTCCTGACTCCCTACCTGCAATGGTGTCTTCCCATTATTCTATCTCCCTGCACCTACTGTGTCTCCGTGGCACTTAACATCCCTAAAAATATAGTGATGTGTCAGTTTATTATCTGCCTCCCCTTGACAGGCACTAGGATATCAGCTCTATGAGAACAAGAACTTGTCTAATCCCTGAATATTCCCAGCACTTCAGACAGTGCCTGGCACAGGACCAGTGCTCAATAAATATTTGTCAACTAAATGTATTGCTTATACAACCCCCACTATTTCATGTATGTTTGTGTCAGTTTTACTCCTTTATTATGATTCTACAGCTTATAAACAAATATGTACTTATAAAAATAAAAATATATATTTCTATATTTACTTATAAAATATAACTTATTATATTTATTTATTATAACCAATAATATTAATATAATTTATTTTATGTATTAGAAACATGTCTGTTTTCTGTAATTCCAGAAATTCTGAAAACTTCTACAGAACAATTGCAGAAATTTTTGCAAGACAGAACTGAGAGTCAATAAATATATGAATAAAAGTACAGGATTATAGTCAGATTGCCAAAAAACTAGATAAAATCAAAAACAAAAAACCAGCTATAACAGCTTGCCAAATTCAGTGAATTGAGTTTACCTCAACAGTTCTACCTATGTTACAGCAGCTGTAGAACTGCTCATTTCCCATTATTTTAATTTCCCCTCCGTAGGACTCAGAATCAGGTATGACTCCCTCCTGGGACCTATGGAGACTCCTCTCTCTCTGCACACCTTGGTTGCTGCTTGCAAGTTTGGGAAACATTAAAGCAGCTATGAGTAGCCTGCGATTCATCCATGTAACCAAAAAACACTTGCACTGTTTCACAGCTATTGAAATAAAAGCTCCGGCAGGAAGAGGAAAGAAATGGAAGGGAGAACTAATGTACATGAGCCTCTGCTATAGACAGATGGTTGGCAAAGTTTCTTGTATTGGCTTTCCTAGCTATCTGGTAAGGCTAGTATTCTATTTTTTCAAGTGAGGAAACTGAGGCACAGTCCTTTCTCATACTGCTAATAAAGACATATTCAAGACTAGGTAATTTATAAAGAAAAAGAGGTTTAATCCATTCACAGTTAAACGTGACTGGCTTCAAAGGCCTCACAATCATGGTGGAAGGTGAAAGAGGAGCAAAGGCACTTCTTACCTGGTGGCAGGCAAGATAGCATGCTCAGGGGAACTGCCCTTTATAAAATCATCAGATCTTGTGAAACGTATTCACTATCATGAGAACAGCATGGGAAAAAACCACCCCCATGATTCAGTTACCTCCCACCATGTCCCTTCGACAATACATGAGCATTATGGGAGCTACATGCAAGATGAGATTTGGGTAGGGACAGTCAAACCATATCACACATGAAATTTAGAAGTTGTTTTACTCCAATGTAGAAATTTGGAAGAGATATGTCTTGGGAATACAACATAGTAGGAACTCAGAATGCAAATAAAACATTGAGAAGGCAGGGCTGGGTCCTTGTGGATGAGGGAGGGATGCTCAGGCTGGAACAAGTACAGCTCAGAGGCCAAGGAGTCAGCTAAGGGCCGACAGGGGAGCCCAAGGCCCAGCATGATCCTTGGGCAGGAGCCTCTGCCAGGATCTTGTTGGGCTAAGTGGGGAACATGAATGTGGAGGAAAGTTGGAATTTTTCCCATAGCTGAGGTAGAGCCCCTATTTTAAGGCATATGGGATATTAAGTGGGTTCAGTTAAAGAGCCCGGAGACCCCAGAAATCAAATGAAGTTAGTGAGTGCTCTGGATTTGTGTGGGAGCATTCGAGGGGAATGAGAAATGTCATCCTACATGCCTTTAAGTACGAGGATGCGGATCCCATTGCAAATGAATGAAACTCGAAGAAGCGTATTTTGAGAGAATTGAACTCAGGTTTCATCTTTCTCCAAAGTCCGTGCTTTTTCACTGTAACCTGATGTCTCCAGTTTCCTATATTTCAAAAAGAAACATTAGACCTTCCACTTGTCTTTGAACTATATGTATCATGCTTTATTTAACTTTGACAAACCAGCAGACACATCTAGAAACAGCCTTAAGTAAAGCTGGAAATGCAAAATAAGTTATTTATGGTGGCTGCTCATATGCTACAGTAAAAAATAATTTAAGTCACAATTTTAAAATGTAAAAGATATTTTTCTTATTCTAAGACACACGAAGAGTTTTAAATTTTGTTTAGAAGCTCAGTGTACATCTTGTTGGACTGATACACCCCTAAGCAGTTGTCTGGCTACATTTTGTCTTTGTTCTTAAAGAGTAAATTAAACAGTGAATCTAATAGTGAATGCTAATCCACCTCCCAGAAATCAAATCAGTAAGAGAGGGTATTTCCAAATTGAGCATGATTACATAAGTCAAGCATCTTTCTTCTCTGGAAATCATGAAAAAGCAAAAAGGAGAATTAAAGTTAAATAGCCCTTCACTTTGAAATTTTTGTTTTTCATTCTTTCCTTAAAAACTTTCGGGTGAGAAAAAGAAACCTAAATTGCAGAATTGCTAAAAAAAAGAAAAAGAAAGAAAGAAAACATCACATTTTAGAGTCAATGAGGGAAATTGCACATTTCAGAGAAATTTCTAGTGTAAATATTGTATTGGTATAAAAGAAAGAATAAAACAAATAAAATAAATGTCTGACTCAAGAGTTTTTTTTTTTTAATCCAACAGATTAACAGAAAAACAAAAGGAAGGAATTTTTAAAGGTAAAGGAGATAAAAATGAGACATGACTTTTTTTAAGTAGAATACATAACTACAAAATCTGATTCCTTGAAAAGAAATTTAAAGATAAATAACCGGCCAATTTACTAAGGAAAAAAAATAAGAAAACAAGGGGAAAATCATTCCTCAAAACAGGAAATTATAAAAGGGGAAGCCACAGAAACAGGAGAAATTGAATAAATCATAAAGGAATGACTTGTGCAACTCTGTACCAATAAATTTAAAGGCATGAATAAAAAGTATAGTCTTCTAAAGAAAATACACTTTGTAGAAACTGAACCTAGATGAGATAAAAAATATAAACACACTAATCACCATAGAAGAATTAGAATTAGAAAGTTGTCAAAGAAATACTACCCTGTATTTTCCACCCCCAACTTCCAAAAGCACCCAGATGATTTCTCAGGGAAATCTATCCATCCTTAAGAAGCAGGTAATTCACAGGTCACACAGATTAATTTATCCAGCTGACAAATTGACTGAACATTGCATGATTTTCCAAATGTCAGTGTTCCCCATAAGTGACTGAGCTTGTGAGTATCTGACCATAGTAACTTCATGGTCCAGAGAATTTCAGCCCCTTCCCCTCAGGACTCCCACTTCAGACCATAAAAAGCAAAAAGACCCTTCTACTTCCTTTAGCTTAAATCTTGTAAATTCATGGCAGTTGCTAAAATCAAATTCATTTTTATTGATTCACTAGACCTGTGAAAAGTGCTTACTGTGTACTCCCCAGCCTTGTCCTAAGTGCTGGAGTTAAAGCTGTGAGCAAAACACATAGCATCCCTGACCTCATGGAGCTTATATTCTAATTGGAGAGATAGCAACAATAAAATAAAACATAGCCTAGCAAATGATGATAAATGTTTTGGAAAACAAGCAAATAAAGGTACTAGGGACAGCTGGTGGGGAGAAGTGCTGCTATTTTGGGTGTCATAGAATTGATAAGGTAATATTTGAGCAGAGATATGAAGGAGGTGAGGGAGTGAGCCTGGACGTCTCAGGGAGAGCATCAGAGCAGAGGGGATCTTGCTAGTGTGGAGATGCGCCTGGTATGTTTGAGAAACAGCAACATACCAGGTGCATCTCCACACTAGCAAGGAGGGAGGGAACACCATGAGTTGGGAGGAGAGGTGTAGGAAACAAACTGAGAGGTAATGGGGCCTGATTATATGGGGCTGGTTATTTAGTAAGGGACTGTAAAAATGTTGACTTTCAATCTGAGTGAGATGTGAAGACATTGCAGGGTTCTAAGTAAAAGGTTCTATTCTGGCATTTAATAGGAACACTCCATCTGATGCAGAGGACAGTGACCCAGGCAGGGGGACCAGTCAGGAGGCTGTGCACAGGCCACATGAGAGGTGACGATAGCAGGTTACCCAAGTGGGTACGGTGCAGGAGGTGACAACCAGTTGGATTCTGGTTACACCATGAAGATCTTTTCAGGATCAAACTATACACAGGAACATACTGGTGCATGGGCATAATGATTGATGATATCTGGTAGGGGTTTCAAGGTGACCTTGGGTGAGGAATAATCAAAGCTACATACTGGGTACAATGTACATTACTCGAGTAAGAGGTGCACTAATACCTCAGGTTTCACCACTGTGCAATTCAGCCATGTAACCAAAAACCACTCGCACTATTGAACAGCTATTGAAATAAAAAACATAAATATTTTTTAAAAGTCACCACTCCTTTATGTTTTGGTTTTTAGAAATAAATTTAAATTTTTTTGTTTGTTTGTTTTGTTTCTTTTTTTTTTCTTTTATTGCATTTTAGGTTTTGGGGTACATGTGAAGAACATACAATATTGTTGCATAGGTACACACATGGCAGTGTAATTTGTTGCCTTCCTCCCCTTCACCTATATCTGGCATTTCTCCCCATGCTATC
>CAUYQU010071388.1:0-28197 GCA_963574635.1 Cheracebus regulus | reverse complement strand
CTCTTCCTCTTTCTTTCTTTCATTCTTTTTTTCTTTTTCTTTTGCTGTGTCTTTCTTTCTCCTTTTCTCTCTTTTTCTAAAATCTCTTCCTCTTTCTTTCTCTTTCATTTTTTTCTTTCTTTTGCAGTTTCTTTCTTTCTCCTCTTCTCTCTTTTTCTAAAATCTCTTCCTCTTTCTCTTTCATTTTTTCTTTCTTTTGCTGTTTCTTTCTTCTTTTCTCTCTTTTTCTAAAATCTCTTCCTCTTCCTTTCTCTTTCATTCTTAAAAAAAAAAAAAAAAAAAAAAGAACTCATATCCAGAATATTTATAAAGAAGTCTCAAAACTCAATGATTAAAAAAAAAATCAACCCAATAAGAAATGAGCAAAAGATTTGAACAAACACTTCCCTGAAGAAGATAGGCAAATGTCAAATTCACACACAAAAAGATGCTCGACATCTTGAACTAAATCTTGTAGGCAACAGGAGCCCATGGAAGGGCTTTGAGCAGGCAAGAGCCACGGGCAGGGATGTGTCACAGTGATCTCACTGGGACGTGGAGAAGCAAGTGGATCAGGGAGGGGTAACGGCCACAAATCAAAGTTGACTTTGTGGGGCCTGCAGACAGCTGGGGGAGATGGCCAGCGGGGAGTCAGGTTCAGCAGTCTGATTTTCAGGAAGCCATCTCAACCAGAGATACAGAGTTGGGGTGGCTTGGGGAGACTGAGAGCTAGGGAGAGCCCTGCTGGAGTCTGAGGACTTCCACCCCATCATTTTAGGGGCTGGCAGAGCCTGGGACACCTACAAAAGCAATGGAGAGAAAGAAATGTCAGTGTCACGTGCCACGTGAGCAGAGCTGGAGAGCAGGTTGTCATGGAAACGGGGCTAGTGAAGCATTTCTAGGAGAGTGAGATCAGCAGGACCAAATGTAGCAGAAAATCTAGACCGATGAAGCCTGAACATTTCTTTTGATTTGGCAATTAGTGGAACATTGATGAGCTTAACAAGAGCAATTTCAGGGGACCATGGGCCAGGGAGAGGGTGGAGATGGAGAGAGATTTAGGGAGTAAAATGGGCCAGAGCTGGTGATGGGGTGCACGCTGGGGCAGGAGAAACAGAGAAGGAGGAGGGGGAAGAGGAGGGCAGTGTCGAGCAAGACCCCTGGGTTTCTGGCACTCAGAATGGGTTGAATGGCAACAGGAAGGGATGCTGCAGGCAGATCAGGTTTGCGAGAGGAAGATCAGGAGCTCCATTTGGGACATTTTTATCCAACAAATGCGTTTTAGTATTTACGATGTGCCAGACACTGTTCTAAGGGTGTTACTTATGTTAATTCATTCATACTTATAACTATCCCATGACGTAGATACCACCTCATCTGTCGTCATTTACACAAGGAAACAGAGACAGAGAGGTTGAGAAACTTGCCCACAGCAGGGAGGTGGCAGAGCTCAGGTTTGAAGCCAGCCTGCCCAGATGTGTTGGCATGAGGTCGCTGCAGTAAATAAACAGGGTGTCAAGGAGGCCGGTGGAGCTGGGTCTGGGGCTTGGCAGGGAGGTTTGGGTTGAGGGGTAAGAGTGGATCCAAGCAGGGAAGGTCCTGATTTGCTGTGGAGTGTACCCTGGAGATTGCTGGGTCCAGGAGAGTGTTGAAGCTTCAGGGCTGGGTGATACTGCGGGAGAGTCCAGGCAGAGGCCCAGACCATGCCAGTATTTAGGGGCACCCCCTCAGGGGGATTGAAAAGGCAGGGCCGGAGGGCAGACATGAGGAGGAGGCGCACCAGAACCCAAGGAGGAGAGTTTCCAGGTGAACTGGCGGGCCGTGGGCTGTGTCCAGAGAGGTCAGAGGAGGTGACTTGTCCCTGGGGAGGCTTTGGGGATCTTTATCAGAGCAGCTTCCGGTGAAGGCAGAGGAGCCCTAAAAAGGGAGGCAGTGGAGGCTCTAGCTACGAGGGAAGGAGGGACGAGGGGGAGAGACAGGGGGCAGGGTCCAGAAAGGTCTCATTTTTAAATGGAAACAATTTTTAAAATTTTTAATGTTTTTTGTTATATCAGAAACTACCTTTATATGGTTCAAAATTCAAAATCCACAAAAGGCCACCCAGAGAAAAATCTCCCTCCTGGCCGTCTCCTCCAGCCCCTCAGGCCCTCTTTGTAAAGGCAACTGGCACATCCTTCCAGAGACAGAAAATGAAAATCACAATGTGGAATTCGGGAAAGAGAAAATCAGTTCAGAATCCCAAGGTTCTTAAGAGGAAGACAGCATTCGGAGCAAGGGCGAAACAGAGGCACAATCAGGCTGGGGGCGCGGGGCCGAGGGTGGCAGCGGGAAATTAGCTTTAGACAAGAACATGTGTTTCAGTGAATGGAACAGAATTGAATCATTTTCCTTCTACCAAGTAACATGAGCTCGGCATTCTTTTGGGGCCCTCCTGCCTGTCCCTGGGTCCTGGCGGCAGCTGGCAGTCACAGGGACTTTGTCCTGCCCCACAGCTGGAGACACTGGCCCTCGCCTTCACCCTTGGCACCTGGCGACTGGCATTCGTCCTGGCAGCTGCTGAATTCACATTTTCTGACATGAAATGCAAATGTCTGAAATGCAGTTCAATCTTAAAAAAAAATGATTGAAACCACTTGGGGTGTCAAAGAAGACAGAGTGAGCAGAGGCTGGGTTTGGGGGAAGAGGGGAGTGGCGTAGGGGAGAAGAGGCTGTTGACAGGGGGAGCTCCTGACTCCCGGGGCTCCTGTGGGGTCAGGAAGTAAAGGCTGCATGCTGTAGGGCTAGGATTCTTAGGGCGACTTTGCCCTCCCTTGCCTCAAAAGCCCCCAACTCTGTGGAGGCAGATGCTGGACGAAGAGGAAGCCCACGGGGTTATCAGATGGGCTCAGGACAGGGGTCACTTTCAGGGGAAAGGCCTCAGGGGACAGAGTGACCCCTGCCTCACCTCCAGGGACTCCAAGCAGATGGCCACCCTTTTCTGCGCCTCAGTCTCTCTGACTGTAGAAATGGTGGGCGGGTGGTTGGGGGAGAGCTTGCTCCCTTCTTCCAGCAATTTGGGCCCTGACCATGTTGGACTCTCGGGACCTTTAGGCCACTTTTCTTTGCTATAGCGGATGCCCCGGGAGCCACCCAGAGCCCCAGTGTCCAGTACACATCACAGTCGTGGAACCAGAGCAATGGGTCTCAAGGGGTCAGTGGGCACCCCCAAGACAGCCTCTGCCAGGTCAAAGGGGTGGAAATGGCCCCTGGGATCTGCCTGAGCCTTGAGTGGCGCATCCTTGGGGAGCCAGGAGAGTTCACAAGTGGGCCTTAGAACAGCTTCACCGTGCCACGAGAGGGGCTGGGCAGGCTGCTCCCACCTGTACCATCCCTGCCACCTTCATAGCACCTGGACCCCCATCTCCTGCTGCTTTGGGGAGTGGCCTTTGTGAGTCTTGTGAAGGGTTATGGCCCCTCAGAAGGGGGAAACTGCTATCAGACACTGATACTCTTCATGTAAACTTAAGTTTTTTTAATTTTTTAATTTTTTTTTTAAGAAATAGAGTTTCACTCTGTTGTCCAGGCTGAAGTGCATTAGTGCAATCATAGCTCACTGCAACCTCGAGCTGCTGGGCTCAAGTGATCCTTCCTCCTCAGCCTCCCAAGTAGCTGGGAGTAAGCCATGTGCCACCATGCCAGGCTGATGCTAATTTTTAAAAATTTTTGTAGAGATGGGGTCTTACTATGTTGCCCAGGCTGGTTTGAAACTTCTGAGCCCAAGCAATCCTCCCACCTCAACTTCCAAAGTACTGGGATTACAGGCATGAGCCACCATGCCCGGCCTAAACTTCCATACTTTAACTGAAAAATTAATACATTTATGGGAGTAGTGTCCCCTCCCTCCCCAGAGGCCACCACAGTCACCTGGATGTCATGAATCCTTGAGGGCTTCAAGGAGCTAGCATTAGGGTGAAGGAGAAGGATTGGAGGGGAGCGATTGGCGGTGCACAAGATGAGCTGGCCCATCAGATGTGGGGGTGCGGGAGGGAGAACAATGGATGTTTGTGCCCAGGTTCCCACCCGGGAGCCCTGGTGGGTGTTTGTAGTATCACTTGCAGGAGGCGATCGGAGAGTCCTCAGTGGCAGATGACAGGTTTGGTTTAGGACTTCTTGGACTAGGGGACAGCCAAGGGATGTGAACATCAGAGGGAAGAAGCCGCCGGGTGCAGCCGATGCCTTGCTCGGCTGCAGCTCCAGCTCACTAGGTACAAATGGGCCTTCATCCTTCCCCGTCTCTCTAGATGCTTCCCTTCCACATTCCCCAGCAACTCATCCATACATTCTCTACTCCCCACAAAACACTGACTTCCCTCCCTGCCCTGCCTCAGGGACTGGGGCTGTTTTGTTCCCTAGCATAGATTCCCACTAAATATTTGCTGATTGGCTAAAAGCATCCAAATGGAGATCTTAGATTCCCACTAAATATTTGCTGATTGGCTAAAAGCATCCAAATGGAGATCTTACCTGAGAGCCTCCTGTGCCAGACACGTGAGACACGGCAGAAGATGCCAGAAGCCCTGGACTACACAAAGCTCTTAAACTAGCAGAGGAGACAGACGAAAAAGCAGGTGCAAAAATGACTGCATACTCTGTCTTCAGGTGGTCATGAGTGTGAGAGTGAAAATGCAGGAAGAGGGCAAAAGGCTGGAGAGTGACCTGAGCCTGCACTTGCAATGGGCACGGGAAGGGGTAAAGCCATTTAGGCAGGATATTCAGGGAAGGCCTCTGGGAAAAGGTGGTGTTCTGTCCAAGATCTAAATGACACAAGGAGTAGGTCATGTGCTGATTGGAGGAGGGAGGCATGCCTGTCAGAAGGACTGTCTTAATTTGCTAGGGCTGTGAGAATAAGTGCTTCAAATTGGTAGCTTCAACATCAGAAAGGTATTGTCAGCTGGGCACAGTGGCTCAAGCCTGTAATCCCAGCACTTTGGGAGGCCAAGGCAAGGAATCACCTGAGGTCAGGAGTTCAAGACCAGCCCGGCCAACATGGCAAAACCCTTCTCTAGTAAAAATACAAAAATTAGCCTGGCATGATGTCGTAAGCCTGTAATCCTAGCTACTCAGGAGGCTGAGGAGGGAGAATCGCTTGAACCTGGGAGATGGAGGTTGCAGTGAGCGGAGATGGTGCTGCTGCACTCCAGCCTGGGCAACAGAGTGAAACTCCATCTCAAAAAAAAAGAGAGAGAGAAAGAAAGAAAGGTATTGTTTTGGAGTCAAGAAGTCCAAGATCAAGGTGTCGGTAGGGCTGATTCTTTCTGGGGGCTGCGAGGGAGAATCTGTTCCAGGCCTTCTCCTAGCTCTGGCGGTTGGCTGACAACCCTCAGCATTCCCAGTCTTGTAGACCAGCATGTCCGTTTTCATCTTCACATGGCATCCTCCCTGTGTGTGTCTGTCCAAATCTCTCCATCTTATAAAGACACCAGTCATAGTGGATTAGGGGCTCACCCTACTCCAGTGTGACCTCATCTGTACTAGGTTGTTCTCGCATTGCTATAAAGAAATACCTAAGACTGAGTAATTTATAAAGAAACGAGGTTTAATTGGCTTACATTTGTGCAGGCTGTACAGGAAGCATAGCAGGTTTTGCTTCTGTGGACACCTCAGGAAACTTACAATTGTGGCGGAAGGTGCGAAGGGGAAGCAGGCTTATCTTATGTGGCCAGAGCAGTATCAAAAGGGAGTGGGGTGGTGCTACCCACTATAAAACAACCAAATCTCGTGAGAACTCACAAGGACAGCACCGAGGGGATGGTGCTAAACTGTTCATGAGAAACTGCACCATGATCCAATCACCTCCCACCAGGCCTCAACTTCAATGCTGGGGATGACAATTCGACATGAGATTAGGTGGGGACACAGATCCAAACTATATCACCATCTTGGCTAATTACATCTGCACAACCCTAGTTCTTTTTTTCTTTTTCTTTTTCTTTTTTCTTTTTTTTTTTTTTGAGACAGACTCTCACTCTGTTGCCCAGGCTGGAGTGCAATGGCATGATCTCAACCCACTGCAACCTCTGCTTCCCAGGTTCAGGCAATTCTCCTGCCTCAGCCTCCCGAGTAGCTGGGATTACAGGCACATGCCACCATGCCTGGCTAATTATTGTATTTTTAGTAGAGACGGGGTTTCACCATGTTGGCCAGGGTGACCTCGAACTCCTGACCTCAGGTGATCCACTCACCTTGGCCTTCCAGTGTTGGGATTACAGGTGTGAGCCACCGTGACCAGCCTACACAACCCTATTTCCAAATAAGATCACAGTCTGGAATACAGGAGGTTTGGACTTGAACGGATGAATTGTGGGGGTATGCAATTCAGCCCATTAATGGGGATCCTGTAAAGCAAGGCCCCACCATGGGACCAGGCTTGGCATGTTCCAGGATGGGCAGCAAGGCTAGTGCAGCTGCACCAGGGAGCCAGGGGCAGGGAGCGGGAGGGTGGAGTGGGAAACAGAGGCGCTTCACACAGGGCCATGTTGGAGTTTATTCCAAGTGCGGTAAGGGGCATGATGGGTCTGAGAACTAACTTCCATTTCTTCAAGATCATCTGGCCACCATGTGGAGAATAACTGAGTGAGTCTGCATATGGAGTCCTCTGCACCAGAGGGGCTGAGGAGGCCCAGCAAGAACGCCGTGGGAGACACAATGTCAGGACGGGTTCCAGACATGAGCTGGATGAGCAAGAGGGCCATCGGGATTTCCGGAGCCAGCTGCTCTGGGGGCCAAAGAGGAGATCCATAGAGGGTCTGGCCATCTGCTTGCACCCCAGGTAGGGTGGGGGCTGAGCAGTACCAGCCATGGGTGCTAGCCAGGGGGCTTTAGTGGCTTGGTCTGCAGCTCCAAGACCATGTCTAACCTAGAAAGCCAGGTGGGGAAGGAGGACATAGTCCAGGAACCTGAGAGAATGGCAAGGAGAAGAGACCTGGGGCTGAGTCCTGGGCCTCAATAGACACGGGCACTGAATACAAAAAGACAAGCCCACCAAGGAGACAGATGAAGGCCCGCAAGGGGGTCCTGGGGGAAGAGGAGAAGGCGCTCTGGGCAGCAAGGGAGGAGGACATTTCCAGCAGGTGGACGGGGTCACCCGTGGGCTGTGCACGGAGAGGTTGGATGGGGGATGAGGACACCATGAAGTCTCTGGGCTTGGCTGATGGGAAGCTTTGGAAGACCTTCGTGGGAGCAGCTGGTGAGGAGATGGGCAGGGGCACAACTGCTTGAGTAACCAAGAAAGAAAAAGGAAGGAAGGAGAAAGGCAGGAAGGCAGGGTCCAGCGAGGACCAGTTTGGATTAGGATGAGATGTGAGGGTTAGAGAGGAAGGGCCAGGACACTGAAAGATTAAGGATGCAACAGTGAGCAGATGGGGCGGAGCAGGGGGACTACGGTGGACAGTCACATGTGTCAGGTTGAACAGGAACCTAATGAAACTGCTGCCTCTCCTGGGTAACCCAATCCTCGTGTCCTTCTAGGGGCTTAGCACTTCCTCTTCAGGGTGGTAACAGCCCCCACGGGCCCCAGTTTCATCTCATTTCCTGGCTGGGATCTTGTATTCCTCATCTTCTCTCACCCTTGGCTCTTGCAATGGCTAGTAAAGCTGATAAGTGCAGAATATATTTTGTTTTGTAATTATTATTTTTATTTTATTTTATTTATATATTTATTTTTTGAGACAAAGTCTCGCTCTGTCACCCAAGCTGAAGTGCAGTGATGTGATCTCGGCTTACTGTAATCTCTGTCTCCCAGGTTCAAGCTATTCTCCTGCCTCAGCCTCCCAAGTAGCTGGGACTACAGGTGCATGCCACCATGCCCAGCTAATTTTTTTTTGTATTTTTAGTAGATACGGGGTTTCATTATGTGGGCCAGGCTTGTTTCAAACTCCTGACCTCATGATCCACCCACCTAGGCCTCCCAAAGTGCTGGGATTACAGGCATGAGCCACTGCACCAGGCCATATTATTATTATTATTATCATCATCTTAGAGACAAGGTCTTGCTCTGTCACTCAGGCTGGAGTGCAGAGCTCACTGTGGCCTCAAACTCCTGCGCTCAAGCAATCCTTCTGCCTCAGCTTCTCAAGTAGCTGAGAATACAGGTGTACACTCTTTGTCAACCTAATTAAAAATTTTTTTTTAGAGACAGGGGTCTCATTTTGTTGCCTAAGCTAGTCTCAAACTCCTGGCCTCAACCAATTCTCACACCTCAACATCTCATTATTTTGTATGAGCACACCTAGTATGCACACAATATGGTGCACAAATCTTAAGTGTGTATCCCAGTGAATTTTTAATTATGCACACATCCATGTCGTCACCACCCAGATATAAAATAATTTCATCCCCTAGAAGTTTCCCTTGTACCCCTTGTCTGTTAATACCCAGCCCCACAGAAGTAATTACTGTTCTGACTTCTATCACCCAAGAGTGGTTCTGCTTGTTCTTATACTTCAGATGAATGGAATCAATGTGTCCACTCCTATCTGGCTTGTTGGAAATAGATGTTGGAAATAGACGCTTGGTGCTGCAATGAAAAATTAGCACAGAGACAAAGGATCTTTCAGCAAGGCAATTTTTACTTCCCAGGCTGCAGGAAAGGTACTCCTGGTAGCCATCATGCCGTGAGAGTACAAAGAGCAAAGGGAAAACACACAAATTTATCCCTTATGCATTTGGCCTTGTCCTTACTGCTGTGTCTGATCTCCATTGGCTGGAGCCAGACCTTACAATCTAAACTAAAACCCGATTGGCTAAAAACTTAAAACTTTTCTAAACAGGTAAAAGCAGTGGAGAGCTGGGACATGAGATATCTGTGAGCAAATATCTTGGTCACAGATATCTTGGTCAAAGTGCAAGGACATAGAGGATACTACGCGCCTGGAAGCATGTTTAACAGCTACATAGAATCGGGCTTAACAAAGAGTTATTAGCACACTTATGATTTAACAAGAAAGGAAACTTTAAAAAGGAACTTTTCTACTTCCCACATGGCTTCCTTCATGAAACATATGTCTATGAGAGTCATCCAGGTTGCTGTATGTAAATGTAATTTGTTCTTTCTCATTGCTATGTAGTATTCTTTCTTATGAATATACCACCAAGGGATTCATTTGTCCGTGTGTTAGTGCTCTGAGAGGAACAGCCAGGGACACTGAGCGGTTAAGGATGCAGCAGTGAGCAGATGGAGTATAGTAGAGGGATTACTGGGCAGTCACATGTATTAGGTTGAACAGGACTTTATTAAACCAGCTACCTCTCATGGGTAACCTAATCCCTGTGTCCTTCTAGCACCTGTCATTGACCAAAATTTGGGTTGTTTCTAGCTTTTTGCTATGACAGAGAAAGCTGCTGTGAGCATTCAATGTGCATCTTTGAGTGGCCCGTGAGGTACATTCCTAGGAGTGGAATTGCTGGGTCATGGGCTAGGCATCTGTTCAGCTTTCACAGATACTATCAGTCTTCCCAGTGATCTGACCCATTTTCACTCAGCAGAGAGGGCTTATTTATTTATTTATTTAGCGACGGGTCTTACTCTGTCGCCGAGGTTGGTGTGTGTGGGTGTGATCATGGCTCACTGCAGCCTGGGCCTCCAGGGCTCAGGTGCTCCTCCCACTTCAGCCTCCCAAGTTTCCGGGGATACAAGTGTGCACCACCATGCCCAGCTAAGCTGTGTACTTTTTTTTTGTAGAGACAGGATATCACTATGTTGCCCAGGCTTGTCTCAAACTCATCACCTCAAGTAATCCTCCCCTCTGGGCTTCACAACGTGCTGGGATTACAGGCATGAGGCACTATGCCTGGCCAGAAAATGGCTTTTTTTAAAAGTCAGGTTTATTGAGGTATCATTTGCATAGAATGACACTCACTCTTCTCAGTGGACGTTTTAACTAATATATATCCTTGCATAACTCCCACCACAATTAAGATACAAAATATTTCCATCAGCTCCAAAATTCCCTCATGCCCCGCCAGCCCCTGGCAACCACTGATCTGTCCCCTATCCCTCTACTTTGCCTTTTCCAGAATGTCATAAATGGAGCCATACAGTATGGAGCCTTTTGGGTCTGGCTTCTTTCAGTTACCATCATGCATTTGAGATATACCCATGCTGTTGTGTGATTCAATCTTTGTTCTTCCTTCTTTCTTTTCTTTTTCTTTTTTTGAGATGGAGTCACCAGGCTAGAGTGTAGTGGCGTGATCTCAGCTCACTGCAACTTCCACCTCCCAGGTTCAAGTGATTCTCCTGCCTCAGCCTCCCAAGTAGCTGGGACTACAGGCATGTGCCACCACATCCAGCTAATTTTTTTGTAACTTTAGTAGAGACGAGGTTTCACCATGTTGGCCAGGGTGGTCTCGATCTTCTGACCTCGTGATCCACCCGCCTCGGTCTCCCAAAGTGCTGGGATTACAAGTGTGAGCCACCACGCCCGACCCATTCCTCCTTATTTCTGAGAACCATTCTATTATATAGCTGTGCCACAGTTCATTTGTTTTATTGTTTGTTTGTTTTAATGTCTTGAAAGATATTTGGGTTGTTTCACATGTGGGGCAATTATGGATAAAATTACGATAAACATCTATGAGAGGTGTTTTAGTGGACAAGAGTTGTCATTTCTAGGAGAAACACCCAAGAGTGGGATTCCTGTGTCCTATGATAAAATGTATGTTCAACTTGATAAGAAACTGTCCTGCACCATTTTGGCATTTCCACCAGCAACATACAAGAGTTCCAGTTACTCTTCGTCCTTGCCGGCCTTCGTATATTGTTAGGTTTTGTGGTTTCGTTGGTTTTTTAATTTTAGCTATTCTGAGTGGGTATGTAGGGGTTCAAATCTTTTTCTCATGTTTTGGTTGAGTTGGCTGGGAGGGTTTCAAGTGGAGGAACAGTATAATCAGATGTGTAGCTGAGGGCAGGCTGGAGGGAAAACTAGACCAGCGTGGACAAGCCCGTCCTCTGGGGTCTGGGAGGAGCTTGGTGCATTCATCTGGATGACAAGGCCCAGCCCCAGAAGATGGCCCTAAGGGTGCAGGGTCTGAGAGTCTGAATGAGGTTTTGGAGGGCATTAGGGAAGAGCTGGTAACTCCTTGGCTGTCGTGTTCACTGTTGACTTGGGTTGGAGTCCCCAGAAGCAGACCCTGGGACAAGAATTTAGGAGCAAGCGATTTATTATGGAAACGGTCTCAAGACAAACTGGACAGGGAAGGGGAAAGCAGGACAGGAAAGGGAGGCAAGGTCCGGCCAGGCTGTGACCTCAGACCGGGTCCCACAGGGGGCTGCCTCCCCCTCACCCCACACGGGAGCTCCGCTGGGTAACTCACACCCCCGAGCTGTCCCTCCTGGAGGAAAGGAGGCTGGGCTTTCATACTCTTGCACCAAGCAGGCATTGGCTACAGGACTGGGGGTGCATTGTAGGGTTGGGAAGGGAAACATAAATACTCATGTATTTCTGGAGCTTGAGACCTGTGGGAAAAGAAGCTCCTGGAACCTTAGTCCAAAAAATAACTGCAAGTGCTAGTTGTGGGAAACTGACATAGCAAAGATAGCGTTCAGGGGCATAAAAGCACCAGCTAAGCAGGGTCCGGAGGGACCTAGCAGGGCCTCGACACAGTTCCCCACAGACATAGCATCGCAGCACCTAGAACAGGGGCTGGTGCCTGGTAGGTGCCCAGTAAATGCTTGTTGATGAAATCACTGAATGAATGAATCCCTGAATGCATGACAGATGCCAGGGAGATGGGACACTCAGGAAGGAGGCCTGGTTCAGAGGAAAGACCGAGTTTGAATCTTAGAATCTTTGCTCAAAAGCATTTCTTAATTTTAGCAAGGAGGCTAAGATTTTTCAAAACCATCAAGTGCTGGCTTCTTCATATTTAACAGTTATTCACTTAGTTCATCACTTTTATCTTGCATTTACCATAAACATCAAAAATAGAGTTTGGTGGCTGGGCGCGGTGGCTCACACCTGCAATCCCAGCACTTTGGGAGGCCGAGGAGGGCAGATCATGAGGTCAGGAGTTCAAGACCAGCCTGGCCAACATAGTGAAACCCTGTCTCTACTAAAAATACAAAAAATTAGCCAGGTGTGGTGGTGCACACCTGTAATCCCAGCTACTCAGGAGGCTGAGGCAGGAGAATCACTTTAACCCAGGAGGCGGAGGTTGCAGTGAGTGAAGATCATGCCACTGAGAGCAAGACTCTGTCTCAAGAAAAAATTGAGCTGGTTTGGGGCCTGATGACTTTGAGGTAGGAACATGTCACCAGCTATGTTAGTCAAGGATCCAGCACAAGGGAGAGTGTAAGAAGGCCAGAGCAGCAGTCAGAGAGGTGATGGCCCCGGAACAGGGAGCCCAGAGAGGAGAGAAGAGGAGGAAGGAGGTGGGTGATGGCTCACACCTGTAATCCCAGCGCTCTGGGAGGGTGAGGCTGGAGGATTGCTTGAGCCCAGGAGCTTAAGGCTGTAGAGAGCTGTGATCGCGCCACTGAAGTCCAGCCTGAGTAACAGACAAGACCCTGTCTCTCAAAAAGAAAAAAGTAAAAGAAGAGGAAAAAGAAAGTCTTAAAGGCTTAGCGAGCCAGGGAAGAGGAGCTACAAAGGGAGAGGAGGGGACAAAGTGGCTGGAGAGTGGGCAAGAAAACCAAGAAAGAAGTGGGTGCTGGGGAAACCCAGGGGTCACATGTTTGAGGAAGAAGAGGTGGTTGCTAGTTTCAGATGCTGCCAAGCTAACGCCACCGGCTGTGACCACATGGAACACCCTGATGACATTGGCCAGGGAGATTTCAATTGCCCAGAGGGCCTGGAACAGCCCAGAAGGGGCAGCCAGGCCTGAGAAGGAGGGGGCTATTGGCAGAGGGGTGGAGGAAAAAGACAAGGTGTATTAAGAAGGAAGACTCCCAGGCATGGTGGCTCCTGCCTGTAATCCCAGCACTTTGTGAGGCCGAGGAGGGCAGATCATGAAGTCAAGAGATCAAGACCATCCTGGCCAACATGGTAAAACCCTGTCTCTACTAAAAATACCAAAATTAGCCGGGCATGGTGGTGCATGCCTGTAGTCCCAGCTACTCAGGAGGCTGGGGCAGGAGAATTGCTTGAACCTGGGAGGAGGAGCTTGCAGTGAGCCCGAAATCACACCACTGCACTCCAGCCTGGTGACAGATCAAGACTCAGTCTCAAACAAAACAAAAAATGAAGAAACCAGCTGAGAGGCCCCATGTTGATGAGATTTAGGCCTGGTGGAAGCTTAGATTTAATCAGTCCCTCAGTGTTGGACTGAGCCACTGAGGTGAGCTCATTAAGCCCTCGGTGGATAACTATCCCTGTGTCCTGGGTGAACTTTGTGGGGTCCCAAATCCTTCTGGGGTAGGGGGTGGTGTTACATTATGTCTGGAGCCCCCAGCAGTTGTCCCACGTGACTGTGGCTGGTGTTGAAAGCCCCCAAGAGGGCAGGTGGGCAGGCGAGCCATGGGAGCCCCGTGGCATCCCTGAAGAACAACATGGGGGTAGTGAGGATTGTGACAAGAAGGGGAGATGCGGGGAGGGTGCCCAGGAGCAAGGGGGACTTTCGTGAAGGCAGAGGCATAGATGGGAGCTTGTGAGAATTTTATGGGTAGAGAGAAAACAGCCAGCAGAGAGGAAGACATTGGAGGAAGGAAAAAGCTGTAAGGCCAGGAGGAGACAGGCGAGGGACAGCTGGCCTTGGACACGGAAGGTGCAGGCAGACTGTTGCAGAGGCGTGGAGTGGGGGTGGCGGGGGCGGGGCCTCGACAAAAGCCTCTGTTTTCTCCATTGAGCAGGAGCTGGGGTTGTCTGTGGGGCCCAGGGTAACAAGGCGGTGTGGGGCCCAGGCGGAACAACGGCTATGGGAATGGAAAGGAGTTTGGGGACCAGTCGAGGGGTTGCTGAGCTGCACTTAAGACCCAGCCGAGGCTGGAGAAAATCAATCTGTGCTGGAGCCAATCGGCGTGGTGATGTGATTTGTGCCTGCGGCACTTGGCAGCCCAGGGGTGAAATGGAGAACACAGGCAGTTTTCTTAGCTCCTGCTCATCCAGTATCTCATTTAATCTACGTGGCAACCCCCACTGTCTGCGATTTACAGATGAGGAAACTGAGGCCCAGGGAGAGGAGACCACATGCCTGGAGTGTTGCAACAAGTGTGTGGAGACAGAGGACCCAGTCCAGGACCGTGGACCCCCTGCTTGGGACAGCCTCCATGGTCCTGCGATCTGCTGCTGGCACACACTGTGAAGAGCATGATAGCAGCCTCTGTCCTCACCATCAAAACACACGGGGAGCCTGTTCCCTTGTGTGCTCAGTTCAGCTTCGCCTGCTCGCTAAAACCTGTCAAAGAGGGACCAGGAGGAAGCTGTGGGTCAGAGGTGGCACGTGACTGATCCAGGGTCTCACAGCATTAAGATATCAATTCTCCCCAAATCGATCTATAGATTCAATGCAATGGCAATCAAAATCCTACCAGACTTTTTGTAGAAATTGACAAACTGATTGTAAAACTGATATAGAAACGCAAAGGACCAGCCAGGCGGAGTGGTTCACACCTGTAATCCCAGCACTTCCAGAGGCCAAGGCAGGCAGATCACCTGAGGTCAGTTCAAGACCAGCCTTCCCAACATGGCGAAACCCTATCTCTGATAAAAATACAAAATTAGCCAGGCATGGTGGCGGGCGCCTGTAATCCCAGCTACTCCAGAGGCTGAGGCAGGAGAATCACTTGAACCAAGAAGGCAGAGGTTGCAGTGAGCCGAAATCATGCCACTGCACTCCAGCCTGGGCAACAAGAGCGAGTCTCCGTCCCCTCCCTGCCCAAAAAAAAAGAAAGAAAAGAAATGCAAAGGACCTAGAATAACCAAAACAATCTTGACAAGGGAGAACATATTAGGAGATCTTATGCTACCTAATTTCAAGACTTACTATAAAACCACAGTAATCAAGACAAAGTGGCATTGCCTGTGGCTAAATTGAACCTAATAGATAGTCCAGATGTAGAATCACACATACACAGTCAATTAATTGATTTTTGACAAGGGTGCCAAGGCAATTCAACAAGGAAAGGATAATTTTCCCCAAATGCTGCTGAAACAATTGGAAAACCACACTGAAAAAAAAATGAGGCTTAACTCTTATTTTACACCATATCCAGAATTTATAAAGACGTTTCTGACCGGGTACAATGGCTCATGCCTGTAATCCCAGCACTCTGAGAGGCCAAGGAGGGTGGATTGCTTGACCCCAGGAGTTCAAGGCCAGCCTGGCAACATGGCAAAACCCATCTCTACAAAAATTAGCCAGATGTGGTGGCACACACCTACAGTCCCAGCTACTCAGGAGGCTGAGATAAGAGGATCACCTGAGCTGACTGTAGAGGTTGAGGCCAAGGATCACCTTGACCAGGGAGGTAGAGGCCAAGATCATGCCACGCCACTCCAGTCTTGGCAACAGAGAGAGACCCTGTCTCAAAAACAAAACAAAACAAAACAAGAAAGCATACAACTCAATAATAGTAAGATACTCAAACTGATTTTTTAAAAATAAGCAAAGATCTGAACAGGCCCTTCACCAAAGAACATATATGAATGGCAAATAAGCACATGAAAAGATTCTCAACATTATTCATTATTCAGAAGATGCAAATCAAAGCCACAATGAGATACTACTTGCACACTCACTAGAATGGCGCAAATAAAAGAATGACAATATCACATCTTAGCAAGAATGTGGAGCAGCTGAAACTCTCCTGCATGGCTGGTGGGAGGGGTACAATCACTTTGGAAAACATTTTGGCAATTTCTTGTAAAGTTAAACATGCACCAACCATTCAACCCAGCAATTCCTTTTTCATATACTTACCTAAGAGAAATGAAAACATATGTCCATGCAAAGAGCAGCCCTCAAATATCATAGCAGCTTTATTCATAATAGCACAAAACTGGGGGGAAAAAATTAATGTTTGGCTGGGCACAGTGGCTCACGCCTGTAATCCCAGCACTTTGGGAGGCCAAGGTGGGCGAATCACCTGAGGTCAGTAGTTTGAGACCAGCCTGGCCAACACGGTAAAATCCCATCTCTACTAAAAATATGAAAATTAGCCAGGTGTGGTGGCGGGCACCTGTAGTTCTGGCAACTTAGGAGCCTGAGGCAGGAGAATCGCTTGAACCTGGGAGGCAGAGGTTGCAGTGAGCCAAGGTCGCACCACAGCACTTCAGCCTGGGTGACAGAGTGAGACTCCATCTCAAAAAAAGTAAAAATAAACTGGGGGAAAAAAATGTTTATCAACATGCAAAAAAGTAAATAAATATGTATGTAGTTATACAATGAAATGCTACTCAGGAACAAAAGGAGCAAACTGCTAATACGTGGATTAATCTTAAAAACATTCTGCTGAAGAAAATAAGCCAGAAGCAAAAAGGTACATCCAGCATGATTTCACATATGTGCAACTCAGGAAAACGTAAATCTAATGTACATTGATGGAATGCCGCTTATTGGTTGCCTGATGCAAGGAGTGGTGAGAGATTGACTTCAAAGAGGCATGGAGGGAAGTTTCTGGGGACAGGAAAGTTCAATATATTGATTGTAGTGGTGGTTACATTGATGTATGCATTTGTCAAAACTCATCAAAATGTACACTTAAAATGGATGCATTTCACTGTATGTAAATTATACTTTAAATTTTAAAATATTATGAAAATCATTATCATGAGAAAAACTAGAACTCTGTGGACCTGCTTATACTTCATGTATTGTGTATTGATTATTTTTATTTATTGCTGGGGAAGGAGAACCATAATCCTGGGGCCTCTGCATGGTCTTTTTTTTTTTTTTTTTTTTTTTTTTTTGAGATAGAGTCTTGCTCTGTCACCCAAGCTGTAGTGCAGTGGTGCAATCTTGGCTCACTACAACCTCTGCCTCCCAGGTTCAAGCAATTCTAGTGCCTCAACCTCCCAAGTAGCTGGGACTACCAGTGCCCACCACCATGCTGGGCTAATTTTTGTATTTTTTGTAGAGACAGGGTTTCACCATCTTGGTCAGGCTGGCCTCGAACTCTTGACTTCAGGTCATCCATCCACCTCAGCTTCCCAAAATTATGGGATTACAAGCATGAGCCACTGCGCCCAGCCCTCTATTTGGTCTTAATCTAGCCCTGGAAGGTTAGTCAGGCCAGATACCAGAAAGCCTTAAATGCCAAGTATGGTAGTTTTAAGATGTCTACAAATGCTTTTACACACCTCCCTTCAAGAGGCAAAACCTAATTCTGCCATCTTGACAGCAGAGCCTCCGGCTCTGGTCAGGACTCCAGATCACTAAGCCCCAGCTAATAGCTTCACTACAGTCTCCTGAGAGATCCTGAGTCAGAATCATCCAGATATGCACCCAGACCGCTGGCCTTCAGCAACTGTGTCAGATAACAATGGTTTGTTGTTTTAAGATGCTAAGTTTTGGAGCAATTTGTTACACAGCAATGGATAACTAATACATATTTTGGTATTTGGAAGTGAAGTGCTACCATAAAAAAATTCTCAGACACTGTGAGAAAACGAGTATTTGTCACGTTAAGCTGATTGTATGGGGGTAATTTGTTGTTGTGTTGTAAAAGATAATACCCCAAGTTAAAGAATAAGTTTTGAAATTTCTCCCAGGGGCAATGGGGTGCAGTGGAAGGTGTTAGAGAAAGGAGATGACATAAAAAAGTTCTGGAATTAGTGCTATGGTCTGAATGTTGATGTCCCCCCACAAAATTCATACGTTGAAATCCTAATGAATTCATTGGCTGGAGCAATGTGAGCAAGGGGGAAAGGAGTGGGAGATGAAAGGAGAGAGGTAGCAGGAAATAGACTGATAGGTATGGCCTGTGAGCCATGGTGAGAATATCAGCTTTTACTGTGAGTGACATGGAAGCCATGGGAGGGTTTGAGTAAAGGTGATTTGTGATTCTTCCAGGGGTTAATGGTGGATGAAGAGGGGGTGAGAGTGCAAGATGGACAACCAAGAAGGAAGATTCTATGGTTGTCCAGGCTCAAGATGCTGGGGCCTGGCCCAGAGAGAGAGGCTGAAGGGATTGGGATTAGAAGGGTCTCAGACTGGTCCCTTGGAAGGAGACTTGGCAGGAAGTGGGATAGATGAGCCATGGGCAGCAGGAAGAGTCAGAGATGGCCCACTCTCCCACTGCAGCCCAAGGCAGGCAACAGGGCTCGGTACTAATGAGAACCAGAAGAGAAACACATCTCAGGGTGTGAAGATGATGCTGTGGGTTGGATTCTCCTATGGAGGAATCCAGTGGCTTGAGAAGAAAAGAACAAGGTGGGACATCTTGGCTGCAGGCACAGCTGGGGAGATATCAGCACAGAGGGCAGGGGATGAGCTCATCCAGGGAGTGTGTGAGGAGTGAGAGAAAGAGAAGGAAAGGAAGAGAGAGCGGACAGACAGACCCTGCCCCAGAGTTAACTGAGCATGCTACAGATCGCTGGATGGACAGGCAAGCAGATGGAATGTCCATGAGAGTAACAGAGAGGGTGGAAGCCAACCCTGACCATGCCTCCAAAAGAGATGACCCACTTACATGTACACACGTGTACACACACACAGCAGGAATGACGCATGGACAGAGAAGATTCCGTAAGGTTCCTCTGGAGAGCAGAAGAAAGTGCAATGAAGGAGGATGAAGACAGTGGTGGGGGAAGGGGTTCAGAGAGACAGGCACACAGACAGGCAGAGACACAGGGGCAGCACATGGAGGAGACACATACGCCGATTCATGTATGGGAGCTGTCCCAGATTCCAGCTCCTGGAAGATGCTCAGTGGCCAAAGTGGATGGATGGATGGATAGGAGAGCAAGTGGATGCACAGGGGTGAGAATCACCAAGCAAATGCGAATCAGAATGAGAAAAGGCTCCAAGTAAAGAGGAACCCACAGATGCGACCCGGTGGGGGGCACACAGACACAGTTGTGACACAATATGAGGACCAAATCTAGAAGGAATATGGAATAATGAGAGAGAATGGGAAGAGGAAGGAGAGAGATTCAGAGAGGCAAATGTGTGCACACGCAGACAGACAGGCAGGCACATGGCAGCCTGATGACACACTGGGGACCCTGGAGTGAGACACAGAAAGGAGTCATGCACAGAAGCTGCTACCACCTCACCAAATGCTTGTTGGCAGAAGGAGGCCAGCTCAACCATGGTGCGTTGGTAAAAGAACAAGATACATCTAAGCTCTGACGTGGAAGGAGACCTAAGACACATTGCGGAATGAGGAAGTCCACTGCCAAATCACATGCACAGTGTGTAGCATTTATGTTCCAACAACAATAACCAACCAACAATGATAGAACAGGTTTTCTCTTCTTTTCTTCCTTTGTTCCTTCCTTCCTTCCTTTTTCCTTTCAATCATCTAGCTAGCTAGCTACCAGTATAATTCACATCAATCTAATAACTGAGGATCCACGTGGGAAACTAAGTAGAAATTTGGATTTGGGATGAGGTTTCAAATGAGACTTTAGTCCTTCCTTCGTGAAATTTTAAGGTTTTTTGTTCAAGTTGAAGGTCCTCCAGCTGCAGACATTCCTCAGCCCCTCCCCTGCGCTGAGACTCAGAGAGAACTCAGATGCAGGCTCTCACGATGCCCATGGCCTGGCGGGAAAGATCCCCCCAAACACACACATGTGCCTGGCTGTTCCCAGGGGCATGATTCTGAGATGCTGTAGGGCTCTCAGGAGAGAGGCCCTGGGGCTTCATCAGGAAGGGTGAAATGCCTGAGCCAAGAAAAGCCTCGCTGTGTGTCAGGTAGACCAGGTGAGAGGTGTTCCTGCCAAGGGCAGCTTGATCAAAGGCCAGGAGGTGGGAAGAGGCTGAGTCTCTCTACACTGCAAGAGGTTCCTTGTGTCTGGGGACAGGGCAGAAGGAGAAGTCACCAAGAGTGTGAAGGTTTGGCCTGATCCAGAGCCTTGAAGCAAGACCAATTAGCTTGAAGTTTATCAGGAGGTCTGGGGAGGTGGGGAGCTGGCTCAGTGGGGTTAGGCCAGCAAAGAGTGAGCTGCCAGGTGGGAGATTTCGAAAGGTGGCTTGGGTGGCCTCCCCAAGTGTAGATAGGAAGGGGCAAGGCTGGAGATGGGACACCCGGGAGGCCCTGGGAGCTGGCACCCAGATGGGATGGTGGTGGTGTACTGGAGGCACAGCCCTATGGTAGGACTGAATGTGGCCAGAAGGAATCAAGAGAGTGCCTGAGATTTGGTCTACTTGTGTTGAGGATGGGGAGCTGGGCCGGTGAGGAGGGTAGAGAAAAGAAGAGCAGTGTGGGAGGGCAGGGAAGTGCCTAGTTCTGTGCTCAGGGACAGGGACCTGCAAGTTCCAGTTCAGGAGAGAGCTCTATGCCCACAAAGGACAATGGGTGGCCAGAGATGTCCTGGGGGTGGAGGAAGCTGCCCTTGGGGAACTGGCAAGGCAGGAAGGGGTGGAGGACTGAGCCCTGGGAAGCATAAGTACTGAGAGGTGGATGGAGGAGGAGGCCGTGGAGGAGAAACTGCCCAAGGAGTGGGAGAAAAGCCAGGAGCACCCAGTGTCCTGAGGGAGGAGAGAGTGGCCTCCCAAGCAAGGATGGGCATGCCAGTCAGGACCCTGATGGGCCAGGAGAAATGAGGAGGCAAAAGGGGCCATGGGCTTTGGGAAGAAGGAGGTCTATGGAGAGCTTTCTTGAGAACCATGGTGGGCTCAAGGTGGCTGGGGTCCCTTGCCAAGGATGGGGTATGCATGGGCTGGGATTGGAAGCAAGTAAAGCCAAGGGTCCCTTTCTCAGATTTTCTGTGGATGGACAGAGAGAGAAGATGGAGCATGGGAGGAACAGGTCACCAGAACATGGCTCTCATGCTGGAAGATGGACTCAGGAGGAGGGAAGAGGATGGCTCTCACCAGGGCAACCATGCTGGCCATGGGATGAAAGGAGCAAAGAATATGGAGATTTGGGAGGAAGAGTCAGCACGAATTTAAAGGAAGGAGGTGCAGAGAAGGGGAACCCTGGATTTCTGTCCCTGGAGATGGAGGATGAGAGCATAAGATGAAGCCTGGAGAGGAGAGAGGTTGGTTGGAGTTTGGGGAGTCTATGATACTGGGGGTATGACTGAGGGGGGCTGAGGACAGCACCGTGAGTAGACAGGTCTGGGACAGGAGAGATGAGCCCAGAAATGCAGAGGAGTTTGTGTGCAGGGACCTCTGAAGCCCTGGTGTGGATAGTGCAGCCCAGAAGCCCATGAAAGGAGAAGGGCAGAGAGGTGAGGACACAGCTCTGGGGAGAACTGATAGTAGAGATCAGGAGGAAAGAGAAGGGTCTGAGGAAGTGGCCAAGACAGAGCACACACATGCATATACGAACATGCAGAAACACACACACACACACACACACACACACAAACACACACACACACACATGGTGATGCTTGGAGACTACCAAAGTCCCTATCACCCCATCTTCCCATGAGTGGTAACTGGTCCTCCTTCCCTTGGACTCCTTAGACAGCCTGGGGTTTTGGAGCCCTTGTCTTCAACAGAGCACTTAGATACTCAATGTATGTCAGGTGGTCAGATGGATGGATGGGTGGATGAGGGAGTAGGTGGATGGATGGCTGGGTGGATGGACATATGTACAGATGGGTGGTTGGATTGGATAGTATGTATAGATGGATGGATGGATGGATGGGTGGATGGATGTTTGAATGAATGAATAGATGGATGGATGAATGGGAGGATGGATGGGAGTATGGGTGGATGGGTGGGTGGGTGGATAGATGGGTGGATGAATGTATGGATGGATGAGTGGATGCATGTATGGATGGGTGGGTAATGTATGGGTGGATGGATGGATAGATAGATGGGTGGATGAATGTATGGATGGATGAGTGGATGCATGGATGGATGGATGAGTGGATGCATGGATGGATGGATGGATGGATGTGGGGATGGATGGGTTAATGGATGGATGGATGAATGTATGGATGGATGAGTGGATGCATGTATGGGTGGGTGGATGGGTGGGTGGGTGGATGGTGGATGGATGGATGGATGGATGGATGAGGGAGTAGGTGGATGGATGGCTGGGTGGGTGGACATATGTATAGATGGGTGGTTGGATTGGATAGGATGTATAGACTGGTGAATGGATGGATGGATGGGTGGATGGATGTTTGAATGAATGAATAGATTGATGGATGAATGGGAGGATGGATGGGAGTATGGATGGATGGGTGGGTGGATAGATGGATGGATGAATGTATGGATGGATGAGTGGATGCATGATGGATGGGTGTGTAAACGTATGGGTGGATGGATGGATGGATAGATAGATAGATGGGTGGATGAATGTATGGATGGATGAGTGGACCCATGGATGGATGGATGGATGGATGAATGTGGAGATGGATGGGTTAATGGATGGATGGATGGATGAATGGACAGATGGATGAGTGAATGCATGTATGGATGGGTGGATGGGTGGGTGGGTGGATGGTGGATGGATGGATGAATGGATGGATGGATGAGTGGATGGATAAATGTACAGATGGATGGGTGGGTGGATGGATGGATGGATGGAATGGATGAATGGATGAATGGATGAATGGCTGGACAAAGACAATTATCCCCTCATCTCCACATGATGCTGCATCAGGGACTGAGAGGGCGGGGGCCTTTAGCAGCCCCTCGGAGAGAGAGTTGGCAGGGAGGGGAACAGATGGGCTGTGGGTGGCTAAACAGGAGTAGTCAGAGACGACGCAGGGCTCCTGGCTGCAGCACCACACCGAGGAAGCCACTGACATTCTGTGTTAATACGAACAGGAAAGCGGCCAGGTTGCAGTGTAGACATGATTAGATGAGTCTGAGGTACCTCTGAGGGGCCCAGTCAGCACTGGCTCCAAATCTGTGGCATGCAAGATGGAATGGGGGTGGCATGGTTTTCAGGTGCAGGAGGAGATTGAGGTGTCCCTACAGAGGCCTCTATGCCCAAGGTGCATAGAGGGGCACCTCTTGTGCAGAGGGCAGGTGCAGCACAAGAGGAGGGAAAGAAGAGAAGGACAGGAGGAGAGGACAGATGGACAAACTTCAGCCCAGAGCTCACCAGGCATTCCGTGGACAGGTGGAATTCATGAGAGTGAAAGAGAGGGTGGGACCCAGGGTGGGACCCAGCCCTGACCATGCCTTAGAGAGAAGTGACTCACACACATGCACACACGTGCACCTGTGCACACACACACAGAGTAAAACTCTCCAAGCCCCAGAAAGAAAGAGAGGGAGCTGACAGAGAAAGTGGCAGGCACACACACACACACACACACAGAGCAGGAATGACGCACAAACTTGAAGCAAAATCCAATAAGGCTCCTCTGGAGAGTGGGAGGGAGTGAGGCTAAGCGAGATGCAGGCAGGGGCAGAGCTGACGGGGCACATCAATAACAAGGTTAAAAAATGAAATGAAGAGGGGGCGGCGGGACCCTCGGGGAGCGGAGAGGCAGGCAGACGCAGAGATGCGTGCACACGGAAGAGGAGGGAAGGAGGTGGGGGACAAAGCCTGACAAAGGTCCTAAAGAGAGCGGGGCACAGTGGGACCCACACCTCCACACAGAAGCAGCCACAAATCATGACTCTCACGGCAAGGACCAAATATGGAGAGGAGGAGAAGACACGAGGGAGAGGATGAGGAAGGATGAAGGAAGGAAGGAGAAAGACTCCCAGAGACCTGGAGAGGCAGCATGTTCAACGGACAGACAGAAAGGAACTCACGTACTGTAGATGAATTCTGAGGAACCCCCTCCCCAGAACCCAGGAGAGGGCAAGGCAGAAGGGGAGTCCAGACAGATAAGGTTGAAAAAGAGAAAGCATCCATGTCCATCCGCAGGAGAACTGGTCACCCACAGTGCAGCTCTATCCCGAAAGGCCCAGATCTGTGAAAAAGGGTACATTCCGGGGTGCGCTGGCCCTCTGGGAAGAACGTTCCCCGTGGGTTGCTTGTGCCTGCTTCTGTGGTGTAAATACCATCACCATGGCCAATTTCAGGCTACCATGGTGCCATCGCTGAGCACGACTGGGAAGAGAGGCCCACCTCGGCTCTTTTGCACCAGTGATGGTGCACCCACATGTCCACAGAAAGACTCAAAGACTCATCATTGGGCAGACAAAGCTATTGGGAAAACTTACACAGTATTTACATTTTAAAACAATACCCCCCCAACACCACCACCAAAGGCAGCTCTGTTTTATTTAGATGAGATGACACATGTAGGCTGAGTAGACAGGGTCACACAGAACTGGCCACAGACGTTCCCCGTTCTCGGCGAGCTGGAGGTGGGGTGGGGGAGGGAGAGAAAAGAGACTTCAGCCTTTTGTCATGCTTTCATTTTGTGAAAGCACAAAATGTTTTTAAATTGTATGCAAAGATAATTTCCTCAGGTACCACACGTAATTACAAACTAACTTTTTAGTTAGGAGAGGAAGAAAATGGAAGGAAAACAGGGAGGAAGAGAGTGAGGAGGAGGGAGCACTCTCAGTCCGTCTGTCCCCAGTCTGCCCATCCCTCCATCCTCCCCACAGTCACAGCCGTTCTGCAGAGATGAATCAGAGGCAGGCCCAGCCCTCCAGGTGCCGCAGCCTGGGGTTAGGAAACAATGCCCAAACTTTTACACATATATCTGGGCATTCTGGACACAGGATCCTCACTCACCCAATAGGTCAGGGGTCCCCAGGGAGAGCTGAGAAAGGACTTCTTTGAGGAGGACATGGGGCTTCCCAGGGCCTCCCATGACCCTGCTCAGCAAGGTGCAGGGTGAGAGGGGAGATGCCGAGCAGGATCAGCATGAGGACTGTCACCCAGGCTCTAGGAGAGGCTACCTGGAGGGCAGAGCACAGGGAGGGGAGGATGGGACCCTGGGGACATGGACACAGAGGGCTGATGGAAGCCGAGGAAGCTGCAGAGGCAACAGAAGAGGGGTGACCCGAGAGGCGGTATCGAGGAAAGAAAGAGGGTAAGAAGCCAGGAGACCCCCCCAGCATCAGAGGCCCTCAGTGGAGAGAAAATGGGCCTTGGGCTTTGGAGGCCTCATCCCTCCTCGATGGCAGATGCAGATCAGCTGAAGGGGTGAGCAGGATGGGAGGGACGGGGTGGCCACAGCCAGGGATGAAAGTTCCACCCAGCTGGTCTGGAATGGAAGAGGGCGTAGGAGGGAGAATGGAGCAGGTCAAGGGAAGGACTCCTGGGTGACCATGCCCACCTGCTAGACAGCCCAAGGGAGGGTGGAGGGGAGGGGACAGTTGTTGCCAGGGCAACGGCACTGACTGGGAGCACAGAGGATCAGAGGAGAAGATGGGAGATGGACCTTAGAGGAGGAAGCAGCCCTGGGCTGGCAGTGGGAGGCAGGCAGAGGGCATGGGGCCTGCCTCTGATTTCAGTCCTGTATTTGGGAAATGGGGGAGGAGGCCATCTGTGACCTGCTGCTGTGCAGAGAAGCCCACCACAGGGCAGGTGCAGCTGGCCCAATACGACTCCATCTAACGTCAAAACCAACGCCAGCACCACCCACGGGGCTTGCCATTCTTAGTGAGAAAAGAGCATCTACAGAGAGTGGAATGATTCTCCCAAACCAGTACTGTGCTTACTTCTGAGGAGCAGTATGTGTACCCGGGGCTCGATGGGACGGGAAGGGGACAAGAACACCCGTCTTATGTACAACGCTTTGATTTTTATTTTTCACAAAGACAGTGGGTCCATGAATTACTGGTGTAATTAAAAATTAATTTTTTAGCCAGGTCCCGTGGCGCATGCCCTGCGGTCCCAGTACTTTGGGAGGCTGAGGATCACTTGAGAGCCAGGAGTTCAAGGCCAGCCTGGATAACATAGCATGACCTCATCTCTACAAAAGAAGTGTTTAAAAATTAGCTGGGCGCACTCTCTCCTCCCGCCGCCCAAGGTGCCAAAAGGAAAGAAAGCCAAGGGGAAGAAGGTGGCTCCGGCCCCTGCTGTCGTGAGGAAGCAAGAGGCCAAGAAAGTGATAAATTCTGTTTGAGAAAATGCCTAAGGATTCTGGCATTGGACAGGACCTCCAGCCCCAAAGACGCCTCGCCTGCTTCGTGAAGTGGCTGCGCTGTATCAGGTTGCTGCGGCAGAGAACCATCCTCTATAAATGACTGAAAGTGCCTCCTGTGATGAACCAGTTCACCCAGGCCCTGGACCAACAACAGCCACTCAGCTGCTTAAGCTGGCCCACAGTACAGACCAGAGACACAGCAAGAGAAGCCGCAGACGCTGTTGGCCAGGGCCGAGAAGAAAGCTGCTGGCAAAGGGAATGTCCCCGCTACGAGACCACCTGTCCTTTGAGCAGAAGTTAACACCATCCCCACCTTGGTGGAGAACAAGAAAGCTCAGCTGGTGGTGACTGCACACGACGTGGATCCCTTCAAGCTGACTGTCTTCCTGCCTGGTCCCTTACTGTATTATCAAGGGGAAGGCAAGACTGGGCCGTCTAGTCCACAGGGAGCCCTGCACCACTGTCGCCTTCACACAGGTTAACTCAGAAGACAAAGGTACCTTGGCTAAGCTGGTGGAAGCTGTCAGGACCAACTACGACAACAGATGCGTGACCCGCCGTCACTGGGGAGGCAGTGTGCTGAGTCCCAAGTCTGTGGGTCGCATTGCCAAGCTTGAAAAGGCAAAGGTTAAAGAACTGAGCACTACATGGGGTTACCTAGGTATCGTCGAGTTTTCTGCACATAAGAATAATTAAAATAATACAAATTTTCCTTCAAAATAATTTAGCTGGGGGTGGTGGCACACACCTGTAGTCCCCAGCACTCAGGAGGCTGAAGTGGGAGGATGGCTGGAGCCTAGGCAGTAGAGCCTGCAGTGAGCTATGACCGTGCCACTGTGCTCCAGCCTGGGCAACAGAGCAAGACCCTGTCTCAAAAGAAAATCCACGTCATAAAGGGTAAGAGGACAGGCAGCAAAGGAGGAAGAAGCGACCACTAGAAAGACACGCCTTCCATTTGTCCATCCTCCTCTCCCACCTGAGACCCAAAAGGAAGCCAGATGCAGGTCCTCTTCCCAGGAAGCTCCATGTCTGAGTGGAGAGAAAGGTGCCCTGATACCCACGCCCAGGGGCTCCTGAAGGACAGGAGTCAGCCAGCAAAGGCCTCTGTGGGGAGGACCCAGGGCCTCATTCTCCTCATTGCACTGCCAGTTGGACACTGTCCTCCCACCCAGTTCCCTCACTCTTATCTGCTTTAGATCCAGTAGTCCCTCTCTCTCTCTCTGTTGTTGAACTTGCAAAGTCTCAGCTCTTCAATTGCACAGACTTCACTTCTCCATGTACTCTCAGCCTCCTTTGTTTTTTTAATGAAACCTTATTCTTAATACATGGAGGGGGAAGGGATGCAAAGGAGGCCAGACGTGGAGTAGGAGGACGTACCTGTAGGATGTTCACAGGGAGACCCCATCTCCACCCCAGGCAGATGGGGGCTCAGGTCTGGACCCTTCTGTGTGCAAAAAAGCATGGACTGTAAGCCATCCTGTTTCCCAGAGAAAGCTGCCCCAGCAAAAAAGGCAGAGCAGGAAGAAGTGGCAGGAAGCTCAGGCCTGGGGCTCTGTAGCATTCCCAGCCAGGTGAAGGGAAAGTCCCACAAAGGAAGCAAGGAAGGATCCACCAGGAAAGTGAGAGAAAAACCAGGAGACATTGGCAGCCTCAGGGCCAGAGGAGGAGAGAAAGGCCTGCAGCAGGAGCTGCCCCGTGGTAAGGTGGGACCAGAAAGAGCTGGTTGGGTTTGGCCAACGGGAAGCTGGTGGCAGCCTTGCCTGAGCCTGGTGGTGGGTTCAGGGCCAGCCACAGGTAGCCACAGAGAAGTGAGGCTGTGGAGAGGACAGCAGAGCTCGGGGTTCCCTCCCCAGCACTTCTGTGGACAGGAGGAGAGGGGAGAAGGAAGGAGACGTTAACAGAAGGCCAAGATCTCAAGAGAATTTCTCCCCAGACTCTGGGCTTCTGCAGGGCATAGTCTGTGCTTTGGGGGTCTGTGTTATCATCAAATCACCTAGGAAGTGCCCAACTGATGTTTGGTGATGGAGGGACGGATGAATGTGTGGATGGATGGATGGATGAGTGGGTGGGTAGGTGGGTGGATGGATGGATGGATGAATGGGTGGGTGGATGG
>CAUYQU010071387.1:0-10544 GCA_963574635.1 Cheracebus regulus | reverse complement strand
TTCTCATTTTATTTCATTGAGTTGATCTTCAGTCTCTGATATTGTTTCTTCTGTTTGATTGATTTGGCTATTGAAGCTTGTGTATGCTTCATGAAGTTCTCATGCTGTGTTTTTCAGCTCCATCAGGTCATTTATGTTCTTCTCTAAACTGGTTATTCCAGGTAGCAATTCCTCTAACCTTTTTGCAAGGTTCTTAGCTTCCTTACATTGGGTTAGAATGTGCTCCTTTAGCTTGGAGGAGTTTGTTATTACCACCTTCTGAAGCCTACTTCTGTCAATTTGTCAAACTCATTCTCTGTCCAGTTTTGTTCCCTTGCTGGGGAGGAGCTGTGATCCTTTGAAGGAGAAGAGGCATTCTGGTTTTTGGAATTTTCAGCCTTTTTGTGCTGGTTTTTCCTTATCTTCATGGATTTACCTACCTTTGGTCTTTGATGTTGGTGACCTTTGGATGGGGTTTTTGTGTGGACGTCCTTTTCGTTGATGTTGATGCTATTCTTTCCTGTTTATTAGTTTTCCTTCTAACAGTCAGGGCCCTATGCTGCAGATCTGCTGGAGTTTGCTGGAGGTCCACTCCAGATCCTGTTTCCCTGAATATCACCAGCGGAGGCTGCAGAACAGCAAAGATTGCTGCCTGTTCCTTCCTCTGAAAACTTCATCCCAGAGGGGCACCTGCCAGATGCCTGCTAGAGCTCTCCTGTATGAGATGTCTGTTGACCCCTGCTGGGAGATGTCTCCCTAGTCAGGAGGCATGGGGGTCAGGGACCCACTTGAGGAGGCAGTCTGTCCCTTAGCAGAGCTCAAGCACTGTACTAGGACATCTACTGGTCTCTTCAGAGCCAGCAGGCAGGAACATTTAATTCTGCTGAAGCTGTGCCCACAGCCACCCCTTCCCCAAGGTGCTCTGACCCAGAGAGATGGGAGTTTTATCTATAAGCCCCTCTGGGGCTGCTGCCTTTCTTTCAGAGATGCCCTGCCCAGAGAGTAGGAATCTAGTGAGGCAGTCTGGCTACAGCAGCTTTTCAGTGCTGCAGTGCACTCTGCCCAGTCTGAACTTCCCAGCGGCTTTGTTTACATTGTGAGTGGAAACCCACCCACTCAAGCCTCAGTAATGGCAGATGCCCCTACTCCAACCAAGTTCAAGTGTCCCAGGTTGATTTCACACTGCTGTACTGGCAGTGAGAATTTCAAGCCAGTGTATCTTAGCTTGCTGGGCTCCGTGGGGGGTAGAATCTGCTGAGCTAGACCACTTAAATCCCTGGCTTTAGCCCCCTTTTCAGGAGAGTGAACGGTTCTGTTTTGCTGGCATTCCAGGTACCACTGGGGTATGAAAAAATAATTTCTGCAGCTAGCTTGGTGGCTGCCCAAACAGCCACCCAGTTTTGTGCTTGTAACTCGGGGCCCTGGTGGTGTAGGCAACCGAGGGAATCTCCTGGCCTGTGGGTTGCGAAGACCATGGGAAAAACATAGAATCTGGACCAGAATGCATCATTCCTCATGGCCAAGTCCCTCATGGCTTCCCTTGGTTAGGGGAGGGAGTTACCCAACCCCTTGCATTTTCTGGGTAAGCGATGCCCCACCCTGCTTCTCCTTGCCCTCTGTGGGCTGCACCCACTGTCCCAATGAGATGAGCTGGGTACTTCAGTTGGAAATGCAGAAATCACCTGCCTTCTGCATTGATCTTTCTGGGAGCTGCAGACTAGAGCTGTTCCTATTCGGACATCTTGCCAGCCACCCAAAAAGATCCTCTCTGAGGCAAAGTTTAGCACCTGTGTCCCAGCTCCTTCCTTAGAGAATTCTGAATGTGGGTTCCACTGAAAGAACAGCACAGCATCAAAGGGCATCTGACTCCTGGTCATTTGGAGACTTCAACCCCCCGTTACATTCTCTGGATGAAAATCAAAGCTTCTGCTGTACTGTTCTCAGAGCCAAAGCCTGAGGTGAAACTCCTCCCCTCTAATTTTTTCAGCATGGAATACAAACACAATAATTAGTGACTCAAGAGGCATTGCAAACATTAACTAACATGTAACCATGCAAAACAGGGAAGGTTCCTATTTGTAAATGCCAATCACCACACAGAAAGACTCTAAGGATTTATATCCTAGGCAACAGAAAATCGCTCTGTAAAAAAAACCCTTCCCACATGTTTTACTAAATTTGCTATATTTGAGCTTGCATTTAAATAAGTGCAGACTTTCCTACCTCTCTCTCAAGTGGCTCTTCTGCAAATCCATGTTCTGTTTTTCCATGCCACTCCAGTAATGGGCAGGAAGAACACACTTTCACCACAGGGACCACATACTGCCCCCTTACTTTAGAGGAGCAGAAAATGTGGTATCAAGGACATCTTCAGGATGTAGACACTAAGGTGACTACTGCAATCATCTAAGAGGAGGGAGTTTTAAGCAAAACATTGCTGCCCTGCAAATCTGAAAATGACATTGTTGATCTAGAATCGATAGTATACACATTCAAGATATTTGTTCTCCATAATAAAGACCACTTCTGTGTTGACACATAGCTCTTCTAGTTTAAAGAATAATCAGTGGAATAAATTTGAGACATCTGAATGTATTTTTGCAGTCATGTAACAAATTATTATTTTCTTCCATTGGGATTTGAATTTGTGACTTTGGACACCTTGACTATTAAGGCAAGTGATATAAAGTTGAAATCAAACTTACTAAAGCAAGAGCATCCCAGGAGTCACCATCTGGGACCTCTGCTTGGGTCTCTACCAAAGCCAGAACATCATAGGTATCACCACCTGGGACTTCTGCTTAGAGCTGCATGTGTTGTTGCTATCCAGATACTTGGACAGTGACTTGGCCAGGAAAAAGAGGCTCTACCAGCTGAGGCTAAAATGCTGAGACCTTTATCTGGCCAGGCCATAGGAAGCTCCACCATGGCAGAGAAAGTCAGCCCTTTCATAGAGAATGCATGAGCTAGCTCCACAGTCTGCATCTGAGCCTGTGCTCTGCCATTTTGTGATATGGACCTGTGGGGAAGATGTTCAAGAACATCATGGAACCTGTTTGGGTTCCAGGCCTTGGCTACCTCCTGTCCTTGCAAAACAAGTTCTTCACATGCTCCAGCCCTACTAGGCAGGACACTGGAGTCCGTGGCTAGAGTCTCAGGTTATCATAAAGTGGTGCATGGCACTGATGATTCCTCACACAGAAGGTACCAATTAAACAATGTCTTAAACAGTGTGTAGGTTTCGAACAAATCCCATGGCTTTGAGTTCAAGGAGAGTCTAGAAACACAGAAACTTACCATAAACTCTATCTGACTTCTTTAGTTTTTCAACCCAATTCTGCAGGGTACTCTGTGGTCATTTGTAGATCATGTATCCTTGGAGATGTTTTGAGACGTTAATGATCTCTTTGATGGAATCTATGACGGTTTTTGCACTAAATTCCATCTTCAGTAGGCAATGCCATGTGATGTTCTTTGTAAAAGAAAAAACAAAAGACAGAGAGAACAACTTGGATTTACAATGTAGACACTATTCGTATTCATTTTTCTCTGTGCTGTTAACATTTTTGGAAAAAAAGCAGTCATTTGTTTAATTTTAGTTTCATTTGTTTTTAATAAATATATATCGTTGTCCAGATTGTACTCACCATTAAAGAATAAGAAAAGAGTAATATTTCACTCTATTAGGTGATATTTACCAACCTTTGGGTTGGTAAAAATATTTATAATACAAGACAGATGACTTAACAAAAAATGAACAATAGTCATCTCAGACTTAAAGGAAAAAGCAATAAAGACATAATACAATAAAAGAATAATTTCAAAACCTTTCAAGAATCAATTCTGGGCCATCTTAGCCAATAAATATTTTTACAGATTGGGATGGTCAGTGATTGCAGCACTGAGAAGTGGCCAAAACAAATGGGAACACTTTTCTTGCCACAGAAAGTGTGAATTGTATTCTACAATCTTGCTTTCTTGTCTCTTGATAAAACTACTCCCATTTTCCGTTCCCTGGTCCATTCAGCAGCCTCAGGACCTCTGAACTTTAGATATCCAGATGTGGACCTCAAAGCAACTGCTAATACTAATAGAATCCTTGCTTGTTAAAAAAACCCAAGCAATTCAAACAGACACCATATCCCCAGAAATCAAGGAGCAAGTACAGAGGATGAAACATCTTTTTGCAAAAAATAAAGACTTGGGGCTAAGGTTTGTTTCTAGATTAAAATTATGTTAATTAATACCTAATGTTATATAATGCTATAACACAATGTTATCACGCATATAATACAATGTTATAATTTATGTCATATAATAGTATGGTACCCTCCAAAGTGTATTTCTCTGCAGCTAAATTAGCAGACACTCAACAGCACACATTAACATACCATGATTAAAATATTTTAAAATAAATGCCATGCAGGATCTTCTTTTATTTTGTTTAGCTCCTCAAATTATAGGAGGTCACTCTCTGTCCCCCACCACCTCCTCCACACACATCTGAGGGACACTCAAAAAGATACTCTCCATGACCAAACTGGTGAAAAAAAGCAAGTGAAATCGCAAATTATAGTGTTCCAGATCCTGGGTAAGTTTGTTCTACAAAATCCTTGTAGATAAAAAATAAAATGGATTAATAAGCTGCTGTACTATGAAAATAAAGACAATAGCATAAAATGGTAATGAATGGTTGGTCTATAGGCAAAAAGGCATATTTAAGGAATGAGATATGAGGGGGAAATATGTATTAATGAAAAATAACATCACTGAATTAGTCACTGAGGACATATTCTTCTGCTTAAAAAAAAGTTTGTATAGCAGTGATCCTGCATGCAATGCCTGCATGTGATAGTTTCAAATGTGTGTAAAACAACAACAAAAACAACATACTCTTAGAATCATTTGATTGGAAAATGAAACAGGACACTAGTTCCTGCTAAGCCTTTTGTAGAGAAAGACTCAAACATTTCCAGGTGAAGGATATGATGAATTCCATGAGTCATGAACTCAGTGATGGAAATTGATGCTAGGTCTCTGCAGAAAACCAATAGGGCATTGCTGATGGGCAAGGACTAAGTAAAGCTTGGCTGCCAGTGTTTTTTTTAATTAATTAAAGAAATATGTTTATTATATTTAAGTAAATTTTTAAAGCTTGAAAATAGAAAGGAGCAAGAATTGATAAAATTGGTCAAAGCAATTCTTTAAAATGAGACAAATAGTAGCTCTAGAATTAAAACTATAATAATCAGTATGAATTTTTTTTCTATAATTAAACTTTGGCTTCTGCTTTTTAAAACTGTATTTTTTCTTTATTTTCTGCTTTATTGTAGGTTGAGGGGGTACCTGTGCGGGTTTATTACTTGGGTACATTGCATGTTGCTGGGGTTTGATGTACAAACCCAGGTTTTAAGCATAGTACCCGACAGTAGGGAGTCTTTCTTTTCTTTCCTTTTCTTTTCTGTTCGTCTCTGTTTTTTTCTTTCTTCTCTTCCCTTTCCTTTTCTTCTTTCTTTCTTTTTTTCTTTTCTTCTTCCCTTCGGTTCCCTTCCCCCCTCCCCTTTTTCACTCTCTCTTTCCCCCCTGCTCTGAGATAGGGTCTTGCTGTCACGCAGGCTAGAGTGCAGTAGTATAATCATGGCTCGCTGCAGCCTCAACCTCCTAGGCTAAAGCAATCTTTCCACTTTAGCCTCTACAGGAGCTGGGACTACAGGCATGTGCCACCATACCTGGCTAATGTTTTAAATATTTTGTAGAGAAGGAGTCTTGCTCTGTTGCCCAGGCTTGTCTTGAATTCCCAGGCTCAAGAGATACTCTTGCCTTAGCCTCCCAAATTGCTGGGATTACAGGCATGAGCCACAGTGCCTGGCCTCCTTTTACAATCTGAACTTCCTCCTTTGCTGTTGACCATTATCACCTCAAATGGTAGTTCTATTATCGGTTTTGCAGCACTTGAGGTGCATTACAGCTGGCTCTCTGTATCTGTGGGTTTTGCATCTAAGAATTCAACCAACTATAGATGGAAATTTAAAAAAAAACAACAACAACAACAAAAGAAACAAGATTAATTATGTCTGTACTGAACATGTATGTCCTTTTTTTCTTGTCATTATGCTCTAAACAAGACAGTATAGCAACTATTTACATAGCATTTACAATGTATGAGGTATTCTAAGTAATGCAAAGGTGATTTAAAGTATATGGGAGGATTGTATAGTTTATATGCAAGTACTGTGACATTTTATAACAGGGACTTCAACATCTGTGGATTTTGGTATCCACAGGGGTCCTGGAGCCAATCCCTGAAAGATACCAAGGGAAAGCTGCACTCTCTCCTTTGCATGGTGCTTCATTTCCCACTAGAGAAAGCCTGAAAAACAGACACCGTGTGATAGTCATCTCCACATCACCCACACAACCCAGCATGAGGCCAACAAAAGCTCAAGGCTTCATAAATTGATGTTGAATTGGATTGAAAGTGAGCTTCAGCCTCAACTAAATTCAAATCTTCACCCAAATCCTATGTGGTGCAGAAATATTGATGGATAAGATGATGTGATGTCTGGGATTACTTCAAAATAAGCCAGTTGGTGGGGGGTAATTGAAACAAGATTGGTCAGCAGTTGAGAACTGTTGAAGCTGAGTTACATCATGTTCATTGCCATTATTTTCTCTATGTTGCATATGCTTCCATTTTTTAATTTAAAAAGGTTAGGAAGAAACCCCAATGTTTTAAAATTGGCAGGTGTTTAATAAAACTTTCTCTGTATACTTATTGCTATGGCTTATCCACTAATAAGTGCTTCTTACTGTGGTTATTCCCTTATTCTTAAATCAGCCGACATAGCATTTTTGGTGCCATTGTTAGTATAAAAAATATTAAAAGTTTCATCAGAGAGTCTCACTTGAAAAATGCCTTCTGTTTCAAGAGCTAGAAATAATTACAAAGCCATTTTTTAACCCATAAATCCCAACCCGTATTTAAAAGTTATTGGTCATTTTTCCCTATGTTTTAAGGGAAAAGTAACCTCAACCCCACCATCTCATATATTTTACTTCTTGTGCCATTTTGAAAATCATCTATTCCAGTCCAAAAATTTTAGAGATGTGAAAACTGAGGTCAAGAAACATTTTGGCCTTTCCCCAAATCGTAGAGTCAATCAGAAAAAAGTCAAGGATTGGACACAGACCGTCAGATTAGGATTTTTAAAATCATGTATTCGTTTTACAAGAGTTTGGTGCACATCTGCTATATGCCAGGCAGAATGAACAATGCAGCCAAAGTCCAGGCCTGCATGGTGCCTGGAAATTCTGTTCCTGGGATTATACCCAAGAGAAATGAGGACTTATAGACACACACACACACACACACACACACACACACACATAAGCATGTACCCAAGAGAAATGAGAACTTACAGAGACACACACACACACACGAGAAATGAGAACTTATGGAGACACACACCACACACACATACACACACATGCATATACCCAAGAGAAATGAGAACTTATGGAAACACACACATAGAGACACACAAACACACATATACACACAAGCATATACCCCAGAGAAATGAGAACTTACAGAGACACACAAACACACACAATGTGTATGCAGGTGTTCATAGTATATCTGCCTAATGTGTTCCTCCTGCCTACTGCAAATATAAAATAAACTCACCCAGACATGACACTGCAGGAAAGAAAAAGCTTAATTGGTGTGAGGTCAGCCATGCCACTTGGGAGACAGAATTATTACTCAAATCAATATCCCCGAAGGCTTGGAGGTTGAAAGTTTTTTGAAGATAGTTTGGTGGGAAGGGACTAGTGTAGGGAGCATGTTATTGGTTGGGGATGCCATCATAGGGGTGTGATAAATGGTCCTAATGCACTGAGTCCACTTCTGGGTTGGGGCTACAGGACTGGGTGAGTCACAGGTCCAGGTGGAGCCATCCATCTGATTGTCAGAAATGCAAAAACCTGAAAAGACATCTCAAAAGTCCAATCTTAGGTTCTGCCATAGTGACGTTATCTGCAGGAATAATTGGGGAAGTTGCAAATCTTGCAACCTCCAGAAAAATGCCTGATAATTATCTAGAATTCAAGACCCTCTCATCCTTCTAACTTGGTGGCCTTTCATTAGTTTTCCAAAAACAGTTTAGTTTAGGGGAAGGGCTAAAATCATTTAAACTATAAACTAAATTTCTCCAAAAGTTAGCTTGTCCCATGCCCAGGAATGGGCAAAGACGGCCAACCTGTGAGGCTACAAGCAGGACAGAGTCAGCCATGTCAGATTTCTCTCAATGTCATACTTTTGCAAAGGCAGTATTATTCATAATAGCCAAGAGGTGGAAACAACAGAAATGTCCATTGCATGGCAAAAGGATAAACAAAATGTGGTCCATCTAGACAATGGAATATTATCCAGCCACAAAAAGAAATGATGTTCTGCTACATTGCCAACATGGTGGAACCTTGAAAACACAAGGTTCAGTGAAGGAAACCAGGTACAAAAGGTCACGTAACTTCCCAAGGGGTTCACCTTGTTGGCTGCCTAGACAGAGCCGATTTGTCAAGACAGGGGAATTGCAATAGAGAAAGAGTAATTCATGCAAATCTGGCTGTGTGGGAGACTAGTTTTATTATCACTCAAATCAGTGTCCCCAAGAAGTTCGGGATCAGAGTTTTTAAAGATAATTTGGTGGGTAGGGGGCCAGTGAATCAGGAGTATTGATTGGCAGGCTTGGAGATGAAATCATAAGGAGTAAAGCTGTTCTCTTACGCTGAGTCAGTTTCTGGGTGGGGGCCACAGAACTGGTTGGCTGGTCCAGGTCGGGTCATTCAGTTGTTAGAAATGCAAAAACCTGAAAAAAAATCTCAAAATGTTGATCTTAGGTTCACAATAGTGATGTTACCTTCAAGAGTAACTGGGGAAGTTGCAAATTTTATGACCTCTGGAATAGTGGCTGGTAATATTTAGAACTCCAGTCCCTTTCATCTTGACTTGTTGGCTGGTGGACTTTCATTTGTTTTACAAGAACAGTTTAGCCTTTTGAGAAGGGCTATTATTTAAACTATATACTAAATTCCTTCACAAAGTCAGTCTGGCCTATGTCCAGACAGTTTAGAGGTTATGAGGCAGGAAAATAGGGTCTAGAGGCAGGGAACAGAAGGCCAACTCACACTTTAGCTATGACAGGAAATATCCTCTCCATAGGGCATAGGCCAAGTAAATAACTTTGCATCTTTACTTCATCCTTTTCATTTACATAGGGCATACCCCAAGTAGCCAATGAAATTGCCCAGAGGGTATGTAAACTCCCCAAAATTCTGTAACAGGGCCTTTGAGCCCCTATGCTCAGGCTTGCTCCCACACTTTGGAGTGTACTTTCATTTTCTATAAATCCCTTCATTCCTTCCTTGCTTTGTTTGTGCGTTTTGTCCAATTCTTTGTTCAAGATGCCTAGAACCTGGACACCCTCCATCGGTGACAGTTAGAAGCAAGATGATGTCAGCTAGGTCTGATGTCTTTCATTGCCATAATTTTCTCAGTTATAATTTTTGCAAAGGCAGTTTCACTCACAGGTTGTATGATTCCATTTATTTGAAATGTCCAGAATGGGCAAATCCATCAAGACAGAAAGTAGACTATTGGCTGCCAGGGACTGGAGTGGGAAGGAAAAGAGGGAGCTAATGTGTATGGGGTTTCTTTTGGGCAGTGATAAAAGTGATCTAAAATGCATTGTGCTGATGTTTGCCCAAACCTGTAAATATACTAAGAGGCATTCAATTTTACACATGAAATGGGTAAATTAGGTGGTATATGAATGATATTTCAATACAGCTGTTGTATTTTTTAAGGAAAGATAAAATATAGAGTGCCATAAGTGCTATACAAAAAAATTAAATGGGAATAGATCACGAATGAAGGTGGGTTAAATTTTAGTTCAACGTCTTCCCAGCACTCCCTAAATTTCTAGAAATTAGTAAATCATAAAAGATTATTTGAATCAGGAGTCAGGTAATGCTACAACCAGAGCCAGCCACCATCCTCTTGGTACCTTAATTAGATTGTACTACATAAGAGCAGGTTTAAAAGCCATTGAAATGCTCTGTGACTCTAGGAAATTCAGGGTGTAACCAGAAGAATACTGCCTTCAAATCCATGGAAAATCCTGCCTCCAGAACCATAATCCTTATCTAAGGATTCACACAATTTGGGTTTCACACTATTTGCACACTCAGGGGCTGTGCTTTGCAGATATAATGTCAGAAACACCCGAATCAAAATTAGGTGATTCAATACCAACTGGCCCACTGAAAGCATAGAGTCAAGAAATCAGTGCCTGACCCATTACGGGGCTGGTGCTTTTAAAAATGAATGGACTTGATATTTTTGCAAGTTTTTTTTTTCTTTCTTTTTTTTTTTTTAAATTTTATTTTTTATTGCATTTTAGGTTTTGGGGTACATGTGAAGAACATACAATATTGTTGCATAGGTACACACGTGGCAGTGTCATTTGTTGCCTTCCTCCCCTTCACCTATATCTGGCATTTCT
>CAUYQU010071386.1:0-16928 GCA_963574635.1 Cheracebus regulus | reverse complement strand
CCGTGGGGCTGCTCCGCCTGGGAATCTCCTGGTCTGAGGGTAATAAAAATCCGTCTGGAAATGCGGCGTCCACTCACCCTCTGCACTTTCACTGGGAGCTGCAATCCTGAGCTGCTCCTAATCCGCCATCTTGGATCTCTCCACCACATACTTTTAAACAGCCAAATGAGAACTCACTATTGTGATGACAGCACCAAGGGGAATTGTGTTAAATCATGAAAAGCTGCTCTCATGATCCAGTCACCTTGTACTGGGCCCGCTCCAACATGGAGGATTAAAATAGAACATGACATTTGGGTGGGGACACAGATATAAACCATATCAGTCTTGATTTCTTGAAGTGGTATCCCTCTTCTTCTTCAAACATTGTTTTGTTAATTCGCAGCACTTTTAAGTCTTTCACATGAATTTTAAAGTCACCCATCCCCTTCCAACTTGTTGTATTTTGATTGAAATTGTATTTAATGTATAGATCAATTGACATCTTTATGATACGATTTCAATCTCTGAACATGTCATATTTCTCCATTATTATGGTGTTATATTTGTTTAGTGCATTGCTAGGTACCTCACAGTTTTTGTTGCTATTGTGAATTAGATATTTCCTTTTTTCTAATGTTACTGTAATTTCTACTTTTTAGCTAGAATGTAAGCTTTGAGAAGGCAGGCATTTTTGTCTCTTTTGTTCACTGCTCTATCCCTAATACTTAGAATAGGATCTGACACATAGTAGGCTCTTAAAATGTGTTGAATAAACTAATATTACATTTTCTAATGCATTATTTCTGCTTTCCAGTAAAAGCATTATTTCTGCTTTTCTAATCATTGTCGTACTAAACTGAACTTGCGTTATAGCTATATCACTTTATCTCCTAATTCTCTTGAATTTTATGTGCATGTAGAAAATGAAAACATTTGAAGAAAAACAGAACAGTCTTAGGTCTGTTTTCATAATTCTTGAAATTAATTTCTATATTTTATATTATTGCATTGGCTAGGAACTTTATGCATGGGTGCTAATATGTATTCCCACTCTAAAGGGAATTTTTACAAAAGCCTTTTAGGTATTCTAATAACAGTAAGTTTTTTTTTTTTTATTAATTCTGCTTTTTATGTTGAACAAATAGCTATTATTATTTTTTAAAATTTCTATCAAACAACTATTTACTTACCTAAAATTATTTTAAAAAATCAGTTGAAATGGTCATGTCTTTTTTATTTCAGTTAGTATTTCAAATTATGTAATTGAATTTCTTATTTTGAACATTGCATTCTGGGTAACTTTGTAGATAAATTACCAGTGATATAAATATGAAACTAAATGATCTATAGCTATTTGTGTCTTATATAAGTGGGATAAATGAATGTGAACCCCTAAAGTTATTTCGCTTCTTGTTATCTTGCCTACAGTTTTTTCCTTTTTGTATCTCGTGTTGTCTGCTTCCTTCTGCTTCTTGGGATTAGTTGTTCAAATAAATCAGCTGCATCCAAGTCCTTAACTCAGACTTTGCTTTTGGAGTAAACTACACTAACAAATGCTCTGTGTGTGGGTGGTTTTATTATTTAGAAAAGTTATTAATTTTATTATTTATTTATATTATTTATTAAAATTTACTTAAAGTTACTCATAATATATAGCTGTATATACTTATATTGAAACTTAAATGTTCATGTGTAACATTATAAATTCACTTTCAGAGACAATAATGTATTTTAAACAGTTCCTTAATGCTATGAAATTTTTTGTTTAAACAAAAAATTTAATTTCTAAATTTAAAGCTCTAACCTCATTGTATTGAAACGATTAAATGAAATCAGAATAATGAGGGATAATCTATTATAACAGATTAACTCTGTTCTCTTGTGTATCATAAACATTTCAATTGATTTTATAGCAAATCTAATATAAAATTCCTTTTCTTGATTATTTTTACCCTACTTTCTGGCCATTCCTAGAAACAAAATTTTAAAATTAGTGGTTTCCATATTTTTTGTTTCTTCTAATCTTATTTTTTCTTTTGCTTTTTAGTACCTCTAGTATCTGCTTTTATGTACTTGACTTTGATCCTGCCACTTCCAGCTGCACTTTGCCATTGGAAAGGCACTTCTTACCTGTTGCCCTGCCAGACCTTCACTGGGCATGGCACATTTCTCCAGGCCACAGATTCTGTCAGGAAGCCTTCTGTGACAGATGAACTTTGCTCAGGGTCCCAGGAACTATATATTTTTATCTTTCAGGTCTAGGAGTAGGAAAGGCTTCTATTCTTATTACTCTTAGAGTGGTTTCCCATCTTTTATTAATTTAAACCCTGTCCATACCATGAAATTGTCTTTTCATTAAACTTTTCTTCAGTGGGCCCTTCTTACTGTGCTGTTTCTTGAGTGATGTTGACTAATAAAAGAAGAGTAAGTATTAAATTCATAGTGTGTTTATCATGGGGCAAATGCGAAATATGTGATTGGTTCTGGATCCACAGGGATTCCATTATATCTGTAATGTTGTGGTTCCCCCCGCCTCCAAAAAAAAAAAGATTCATGGCAAACATAGCACACATTACTATTATTATTATTTGTATTTTACTGTATTTTTAAAATGTTTCATCATTTTTAAAAAACAAAAATAGAATTCTCCAGAGTAGAAGACAAAAATGACAAATAATGGTCTTAAGAGCAGAAGCAATTGCACACTGCATTTGAGCAGTGTTTCATCAGCCTACAAATGATATCCCAACTATAGCAGGATTCTGTTTGGAAATGACAGAGGAAGCTCTCTGAACTGATCTCAACTTAATGGACTATTCTGATTAATCAGGATTCTACATTCCTTCTGAGAACTTGATATCCATGGCATGATAAATGCCCATAACTATAAGGCTTTTCTACATTGTGCCTGCTTAACTTCTCCTATTGGCCGAGTTGTTTGTTTACCAAGAGAGTCTGTAGTATCTTTTCCAAAACCTCTTTGTGCTTGCCACTATAATTATATGCTGTGTAAAACAACTAGATAAGTGTAAAAATCTGTGTTGTTACAAAGATCAGGTTGAAAACCATAACCATATACCATTTCATACCCACTAGATTGACACAAACTAAAATGTTTGGCAAAATTAAGTCTTGAGAATAATATGGAGCCAGAGAACCACTCCTACATTGCAGGTGGGGTACGAACTGGTAAAAACACTTTGAAAAACAATTTCACACTGTCTGGTAAAGTTAGTGATGTTCATACATACCTTCATATCCAGCAAAGCTAGTCCTAGGCTTCAAACTTCCTGGTAATGTTCTTTTATGTATGTGCTTGATGGGTTATATTAGGCATTTAAAAATTATTCATCTTTAGATTGAGTATATCTCTCACATAAACGGTACAATATTTCTGATAAAAGAAAATAAAAATTATACATTAAAAGCATTGGAAAATGATTAAGGCAAGTCAGTAAAAACTATCATTATGGTAGGTATGTATGAAAAACCTGAATGATTGAAAAGAACACTGTATAAATCTAAGAGTAATTTCTCAGACATAATGTTTTGTAAGTCATTATGTTTTAGTTCCCTTTTAAAGAAAGACCGAGCAGAATTCTAATCTCAAGACTTGTACTCAAAGGAAAGGTCTAAACCCTGTGTCAAATGACCACTTAAGTAAAAATGTAAGCTTTCAGTGAAAAGTTAAAATTTAAAGTATGTCTGCATCAGTTATGATGCTTTCATAGTCAAGGAATATAATTTCTTATTAAAAAGTACTCAAACAATAAAGGTATTTAATTATTTCACATAAGAATTTCATGCTTAGATCATTTCAGTTTTGATGAATTAACATGTCAAGGATGATTAGGTCTTCTGGACTTTTTTCTGAGATTCTCTGGGTAGCAATGTAGCTCTCATGGAACCAAATTTCCATTCTTACGTGGCATCATCCTGGGCAAATGGAAGGTGGCACAGCTTCTCTTTATATCTTATGCTAAAATTATCAAGGAGAAGGGCCTTGTATAACTCCTTAGCAGATTTTCTCTTGCCTCAGGGTACAATATTGCATCACTTGCCCACCCTTAAATCATGGCAGTATTCAACCAGTTTGTTAAAATGATGAAGACTGATCCATGTTTATATCCTGAGGCTGAGGGAGGAGCTTACCTATAGGGAAAACATTGCCACCCAAACAGAATTGTCATGGGTCAGCTAAGAAAGAAGTGATACGTCGCTTTTAAGTCATGATCAGCATTGTCTACCATAGGATTTAACTTAAAAAAAAAAAATTCCTGTTTTTTATTTTAACCAACTTTTCTAATTAAACTTCTACCCTAATTGTGTCAGATATGAGAGCTGTATCTGCACTTGATGATATCATATAACAATTAGGATTTTTACTGCAAATTTTGCCAGCACTTCTCAATCCAACTTGTTAGAATTTTAAAATATATTTACATCTGTCAAAGTTGAGCTATTTGTTTCTGTTGGAATTGTCTCTTAGAATAATGGGTGTTAAATGTTACTGCTTTACTTTTGAGACTTACTTGATGTTGTTCTATTTTTATATTAATTTAAGGTTAAGTTTAGATAATAAGTTATACTGTACTATTATCTCATGAAAAGTTAAGCTGAAGATTTTATAGGAGTATAATGGGGATTTACCAACTTAGTTGGGGTAGAAAATTTTTTTTTTTTTTTTTTTTTTTTTGAGATGGAGTCTCCCTCTGTCACTCAGGCTGGAGTGAAATAGCTCAGTCTTGGCTCAGTGCAACCTCCGCCTCCCGGTTGCAAGCAATTCTCCTAATTCTCCTGCCTCAGCCTCCCAAGTAGCTGGGATTACAGGCACACACCATCACACCCAGGTACTTTTTGTATTTTTAGTAGAGATGAGATTTCACCATGTTGGCTACGATGGTCTCGAACTCCTGACCTCAAGTGATCCACCTGCCTTGGCCTCCCAAAGTGCTGGGATTACAGGCGTGAGCCACTGCTACTGGAAGAAAATGATATTTAAGATCAAAGATGTATTACTTTGAATGCCGCCACCATTATTTTCCTACATTGAGATGTTTTTCTTACATACATAATTTATGAGGTTAAATAATACTACAAGAGTGTAATGAAAAACAGTGTTCCCTTACCTCATTGTCCCCACTCTGGTCTTCTGATCCTAAGTCCTCTGTTTCACAACTCTAGGGCACCACTCCCAGAGAACCTAATCTGAATGATGCCCCTAGAATTGTGGAACAGAGGTCCTGCTTGGTCCTTAGGGATCTTTTGCAGTTTCTTCTGGCCTTCACCTCCTGCATCTAAAGCATGTGAGTGTACCTCTGTTTCTTGATTTTTCAGTCTTACATATCATCCAATCCTCCTAAGGAAGACGAAGAGTTAATTGTCATATAAATTCCTCTCAATTTAATTATATTGCACATTTTATTTAATATTCAGGGATCATATAGCTATGATTAACACATTTTTATTTATTTAATATTCAGGGATTATGTTACTCTCATTAGTAACTATTGTTCAGAGCTGAGTCACATAGAAACTGATTACATTCCTTTTCTTATACAAATTTTAATTTATCCTGGATGCAACAGGAGCCTCATTATTTTGGAGGAGGAAATTTTCTAGGTGTCTATCTCTAATTTTCTTCCAAATTATCTGAAAAAAAAAAACCAAACTGAAGTTTCCTTTCAATAGATCGAAGCACCTTGAAATTTGATAGCATGCTTTTTCTTTTGACTCCAGCCAATGTCCATCTCCTGCTTTTTAGGTTGTTGGTTTTCCTCCTGGCTTACTGCATAGTTGTCTTCCAGGAAATTCCTTTCAGCATCTTTCTGGGAATTCTCTTTTCCTCCTTTGGATTTTAAAGTTCCTATTTTCAGAATCTTGTCTTCCTTTTTCATGGTGAACTTCCTTGTTTCAGTGAAAGCTCTGTAAAGGAAAGTGTCTTACTGTGGAGGAACTGGGGAAGATTTCATAGAAGAAATAAAAATTGAGTTGGGATTGGGGATTGTGTAGGAATTTTCTAGAAAAGAGTAATCCATGCAGAAAAAAAATAGCATGTATAACCACCCATAAGCATTAAACTCATAAGTGAGAAATTCCATAGGTTATTAGGTATAGAGGTTTGGGAAGTAGAAGTTGATGCTGTAAAGTGTAGTCAAATTTTGAAGAGTAATATATGACATGTTAAAGATTTTGAAACTTGGGTGTGCGAAGTGGCGGGAGGCTGAGGTGGGAGGATCGTTTGAGTGCAGGAGTTGGAGATCAGCCTAGGCAACATAGTGAGACCTCTTCACTACAAAAAATAAACAAAATTAACTTGACATGATGGCGTGTGCCAGTTGCCCCAGCTGAGCCTGGGAGGTTGAGGCTGCAGTGAGATGAGATCGTGCCACTGCACTCCAGCCTGGGCAATGGAGCGAGACCTTGTCTCAAAGAAAAAAAAAATATTTTGAAACTTTGTTTTAAAGACCACAATGAGCTGAAAGAAGTTTTCAATAAGAGAAGAGATATAATTATATAATAAATACTTCTTAATAAATGTATTTCTGGGGGCACCTTAGAGAGTGGACCAAATTGAAAGCAAGTGGGGACAGGGACAGCAGTTAGGAGACTGTTGCATTTGTCTTGTTGAAAGATGATGAAGCAATTTTAATGACATGGAGGCAAGAAGCTCAGTCAGATTCGAGAGAAATTTTAGAGAGAGCATTGAAAGATCATGCCGATTCATAGAGGGTTAGGAAGAAAGGAGTCTCTGAGAAAGACTAAAATGTATAGTTTAGGAGAATGCTATTCCCATGCTGTTAACTCTGATAGAGATTATCTGAAAGACAATAGATTAAAGATGGGGAAGGAAGATAAGTTTAGCTATGGATATGTTAAGATTTGAAGACTATGGCTGGACACTGAGAATGAAATACCTGTTACCCAGATGAAACAGGAAAATATAATTATCAATACTATATTTTGGCTATATAGCATTTTGAGATTATTCCAGTCAGGGAAGATTATCAGCATCACCTGGAAACTGTTTTCAAAATATCCCTTTTTATTTTCTTTTGAAGAATTTGATGTATTTTCTATAGGTTAAATTTAAGTATAAAGAATTCCAATTTTTATTTTTTAATTTTAACTCTCTTCTTAGTGACAGATACTAATTTTGTATGTGTGTTGTTTTATAATGACCTTCAAATTATTATATGATCTTTGTATATTTATCTTTCTCTTGCAAAGGTAAAATGTGGATATAGCAGCAGTAATTCCAAAAACGAGATACACTTTTCAAATTCAAAGTTGCTATTTTTCAGACCAAAATGATCACTCTTTGATTTTAATGATAGATTATCTATATGGAATGGATTTGACCTGAGTAAAGCCATTAAATACACTTTTGAGAAAAGAAATAAACTTGATTCTTTTCATTTAAATAATCTAAATAAAATCACCATTTATATTTTAAATTGCATTGAGTAATGTATTCTTGCAGTTATGTATACTTACATTGTCATATTCTGAGATTGCTAACCTTTGATGCCACCTTGGTAGCAGCAAATGTTAACCTTATCATATTTGTAGAAAATGGCAACCTATACTTAAGTTAATTTTCCAAATTGATAAATGACAGAGTTTGAAGTAAAACATCTGTCATTTATCTACCTTTTTTGCCTGAAAAAATGCCTTTCTAAGCAAATAGCCTTCCTTCAGACACCTAAAAGCTGTCTGTATATTTTCCTTGGATAACACACAAGTAGTGAATGAAAGCAAACTTTTTCATTAGTCTTTTTTTGTTTTCCAGGGTGGTGTCTTGTTTGAGAAGCAGTTTTCAAGACTAATTATTAAACCATGTCACCTTTCCTGTAAGAATTTATGTATATGTATATATCATCAGATAAGGATGATAAGTTTCCATAATACAAAAAAAGTGATCTTTAATGACTTGATTTGGTGAGAGAGGGAAATGAGCCAAGGTGTTCTCATATAGAATTTTGTAAAGCTGTTTTGATACTTCTGCTTATATCACAAAACATATCAGAGTTAAATACTCTCTGACCCTCTAAGATTAAACAGTATTTTGAAGAGACTACATTAGGACCATTTCTTGACTGATTTTATACCTCTTATGTTTAAGCAGAGTTATTCCACTCAAAAAATAATACATTTATTGATCATTGGCAAAATGCCATTACGTTGTTCCCCTGGTTCATTCATTAATTTAACAAATATTTACTGAGCACTTACTCTGTACCAGGCAGTGCTGTAGGTAATTGTTTTGTTAGGATAACATGAAAGTACCTGTTGTGTTGATAATTTAGGATAATCAAGTTATTGTTTTGGGAATCTCTGTGAAACTTTACTTTTCTGAAGTTAAAGCCATGACAATTCTGAATACATAATAATTATATTGATTTTTAGTTGCTGGGTTGAATAATATGGGAGCTTATCTGGAGCATATCAAACCAAATATATTTATATAAAGTGCATATATATATATATATATATATATATGTTTTTCCCTCTTAACAAGAGAACACAATAAAAATAATGTTTCAGTAAGGAGCAAACTATTATTTATTCTTTCAGCATACTTGCTTATAGTGTCTTTATCAAGAGGGTTTGCTTTACAAATATTCTTTTGCTAGAAATTCATTATAATAATATCAGTCATAACAGTGCTCAATTAAATACTTTTAATTACTTAATATATGCTGACATTATGTAGAAACTTTGCATATATTATTTAAAGGAAATAAGCAAATCAACAAAAGCCTAAGGTGGCTTTATTCTTTTCAGGTGCACTCATCTACGGATCCTTATTTTCTCTTAGCAATCCAATTATTGGTTATTGTTTCAGATTATATTTCAGAGCCTCCTTAGATTTTTTTCCTTTTGCTCTGTGTTAGGTGGGAAATTAAAAAGCAAACAAATAGATACATAAGCAAAATCCCTTCATATTGTCCTTTATTATCTCTTAGATGACAATTGCATGTAAATCTAGAGAGGATCTTCATGTGTGCAAGTTAATTTAGTGTTTTCCACTTTGACAATGTGACAGTGGGCCTTGGGTGCTGATCCCCATCCTCACCTGGCAGCACAGTGACTGCACTGCTGTGCCTCTTCCCCATTTTACCTTGCCTTTTGAGAGAGCTGGCTGGTTTTAGGTGCATTGTTACTAAATTCAACATTGCATCTAGGTTCAAGAGTTCTGTTTTCATACCTGGTTTGAGAAAGAATGTTTAAATATCTTCTGTCTGTCCTGTTTGCATGGAATGAGAAACAGGACTGATTGTTTTATGGAAACCTCAATCTGTGGTTTGAATGAATTTTATGATAAATGAGTGTGACCAAGACTAGTATTGATACTGCCTTCTAGTTTGGGGGCTTAATAAAAATTTTAATCCTTCTCAGAAAATAAGGAATTGTCATGTCAATAAATCTTATCTGATACCTAAACAAGAAGTCAATATTTATTAAATAGACATAAGAATAGAACTTGGTCTGGTCTTCTGTAAGTTTACTATGAAAACTAATATGCTGATAGTGCTCAGCCAGTGTAAATGTTATTAAATATTCTTAAATAGACATAATAGATTATCCAAGAATGGTAATAATAATTATATATGACTTGAATCCACTTTAGTTGATCATGATATTCTATATGCTTTAAGAAGCTTTATCTTCTTTCTTCAATTTATTTCTTTAACTTATTTATTTATTTGCACCAGGGAACTTTCAGTACCAAGGTTGTGTAAAAAGTCAACATTTCTCAATAATTTCTCTTGAATCAAATGAATTGTAATCATCTCTGGATGATATAAACAAAGAATAACTTCATTCCTAGTTACTCTTGTGTGTGTGTGTGTGTGTGTGTGTGTGTGTGTGTGTGTATGTATGTGTATGTGCACGCATGAGAGAGAGAGAGAGAGAAGATATTCAAATTGAAGGGAATTAAAATGAGTTTCAGTTAAGTATCCAGATACAATAGATGTGAAATTAGAGAGTGAGATGAAACCATATACAATATTAAAATGTTTCATGATTCTTGAACTACTTAATTGAAAATCACCTGTGAGTGTGCAGAGGAGAAAGCATTGGTGAAAAGATTTTTTTAACGTAGCTGGTGTCTTGTTTTGAATCTCCATCGTGTTTGAAATATATATGTATTAAGATCATGTAGGGCTTCTTGTTTTTTTTTTTTTTCCTTTTTCAGTAACTTTTTTGGGATCAGGTGGTTTTTGGTTACATGGATAATTTCTTTACTGATAATTGCTGAAATTTTGGTTGATTCATCACCTGAGCAGTGTATGACTTCATTTTCTACTAATTTTATGGCCATGATGACGTGATTCTCATTTCCTCCCATTTTCAGGGCATTCCCATTTGAAAGTCATTCAGAAAGAAGAGCAATGAATGTGAAATCAATGTGAACCAAGTTTTAATAAGGTCTTGATTATTATTAGTGGATTGTTTTAGAAAAACAATGTGAAATATGAATTTGAAAGGATAAGAGGGCAAAGTTAAGGAGACAAATAGGTGGATTTGTAAGGTCCAGGCAAGAGACTGAGGACCTCATTTTGCTTCTAGGGTGGACCATATTTAGTTATAATCCTTTGTGGAAATGTGCTTCCTAAAATTGCCTGTCTTTTGAAGGTGCATCTTACCTTTGCCAGAAAAAAATGTTGTATAATGTGTCTGATAACAAACACAGAAAAGCAAAACTACAAAACTCAGCACAAGACAAACTGCTGCGTTGTTTATACAATTTTAGATTAACTCCCTTCTAAGTTCTGTAAATTTAAATAGGACCCCCTTATTGTATGAAGAAATTCTAAGTGCATGAATTTAAAATATACAAAAGAATAACTAGGTTGCTTTCATTTAGTATGAAACAGACTTAATTTTTAAATAATATAAGCACCTATATTTGTGTAAATCATAGCATGAAATATTTTTCTAGTATATATGATTTATATAATGACTATTATTTTTTCATTAAAGACTAATCTTAATCACATGACAACATTCTGAACTCATCTTAAATTGTCTTTCTCCAGATTGAGCTTCCCCTGTGGCATGCTTCTTTTGTAGCAGGCTCTCATCAGCCATTCCTTTCAGGTGCTTTGCCTGGTCTGCTCAGGTAAATTAGGCATATGTGTATCTGACAGCTAAATAATATAGTTTCATAGAATATGTTTTATTATTCTCCTGGTGTTTGCAGCTTGAAAGTTACTTGCATATCTAAAGATCATGCAGGGGTTTTATTTTCAAGCTGTCTGTGTCCCTGGGGTTGTTTCCACTTTTGTTTCCTCTTGCTGTTGGATTTGAGTAAAGGTCAGTGAATAAGTGAATGAGGAAAAATACACAGTAGCATGTGAAACACTTCTGCCTCCTTCACTCCAGAAATCTTTTGATACTGAAACCATAAAATAATTTCTTCTGTACATAGTATTTCCTACTTCCATTTTATAATTAACAACTATGAAAAAATGATATTGATCACTTTGTTTTGGAATAATTAAAAGTGTTGGAATACTTGTTCGAAGCTGAAATCTGAGCAAAAAAGTAAAGAAGGAACTAAAAAAAAGAATTAATTGCCCTTTTAGCATTTTGTTTTTGTATAGTTTCTCCATATTAGAATTTATATTTTGAGGTGTTTTTATGACTGACTTCTACAATAGCCCTAAGGTTAGTGACATATGAAAATGCAATATACCTTCAATATAAATATAAGAAAATATTTTGTCATCAGTATTTCAAAGAGTAACATATGCCCCATTTTTAGTTGTATTGGTCTAGAGTTTATCTGCTTTATAGAGAGAAATATACAGAAGAGTATATATTCACGTGTTCATTAACAATGAGCAATGGCTAAATATAAGCATTAATATTGTACTATTATCATTATTGTCAAAGATGGTTCAAAATTTGGCATAATATAACATACCAATAAAAGCAGTTGTCACATTTGTTGTGCTATATCTGTTGTCAATATATTCTCCAAATGAATTTTTGGTTCTATCTACATAATTCTGATGCTTATTTAATAGTGGCCTCTGGGCTTCCTCTTTCTCCTCCAGTTTTAGGCTTCTTAGAAATGTTATCTCTATAAAGAAATGAGAGTAGTTTATTTAAAATTTGGATTAGCTCATGTCATGCCATTACTTCCTTCAGTGATTCCCGATCACATACAGAATAAAAACTCAACCTCCTTGCGCTTTTAGTTTGTAGATGGGCATAATGTAGCTAAAAAATCCTGATCTTGTAGGAGAGCAAGGGGATAATTTATTAATTAATGCATTCATTCACCAAATAATTATAGAGTACCTCTTATGTGTCACGAACTGTTCTAGGTGCTTTGGTGAACAAATGACACAAAAATACCTACCTGCATGAAGCTTAGTTTCCAGTAATGTGAGGCAGATGATCAACAAAATCATATATAGTATGTTAAAAGGTTATCACCTTTTAACTAAGAAAATGCTAAGGAAAAAAATGATTATAAAAGGGTAGGGTAAGGGGGATTGGGAATGCAAAGGGTAGGCATGCTTGGCAATTTAAAAACATTACTCAGGACAGACCTTATTAAGAAAGTGTCCTTCGAATAAATACTGGCAATACCAGGAAGAGTTCCCTCACCTCTCAGTCACGCTGTTAGGTAAGGGAAGAGCATTCCAGGCAGAGGGAATAGAGTGTAAACAACCCAGGGTGGAGGCAGCACTGCCACATTTGAGAAATATTTGAGAAGGCTGATTCAGGGGATGGGGAGGTATTAGAAGGCTGGAACAGCCTGGAAAAGTATGACCTGAATCTAGTTTTAAGTGATCTCTGTGTCTACTCCAAGACAAAGAATAAAGAGAAGCAATGGTAGAAGCAAAGAGACTAGGGAGAGAGGGTAGCTTGAAATAAAAAGATAACAGTGGAGGTGGTGAGAAGTTGTTTAATTCTGGATTTGTCTTAAAAGTAGAGAAAACAGGAGTTCCTGACAAATTAAATGTTGAGAGAGAGAGAGAGAGAAAGTCAAGGATGATAAGGTTTTATGGGCAGGTGGATGGAGAGTCAGGTTTGAAAGCAAAGATCAGTCCAAGGTTTTGGACTTGACATATACAAATTTCTACTAGACACCCAAGTGCAGATGCTAATTAGGTAGCTGGATATGTGGGTATAGAGTCCAGCAAGTATTCTTGGCCTGAGATGTAAATTGTAGAGTCCCAAGGCTGGATGAGTAAACAAAGAAAGTGAATGTGTATGCTGAAGAAAATATGGCCAAGGAGTGTCTGTCAAGGTTTCTCAATCTCAAGAGGAGCAAAAATCTTGAGTTACTGAGGGTTGTGATAGGATCCAGTTCATAACTGTCTACTTATATATTGCTTCGTTGACACTCCCAGTTAAGTGAGAGAAAGGCTTCTTGTCTCCTACTATATTCTTGGCAAAGAGTAGATATTTAATAAATATTTGTTAAATAAAAGCCAAATAAATTAGAATGTTACTGATTTATAAAAACAGTTTTCATAATATATAATTGAAAGCTGAGTCCATAGGGTATCTATTAATATTTGAGGTTTATTAATTAGGAATTAATAAGGAATGCTTGTACTTCCTTATTAATTCCTACCAAGGCCAGAACTTAGTCCCTAAGACAGGCTTCATAGGGACTACGTTCTGGCCTTGGTAGTTGACCTCTTCCCTCCTTGCCAGGTAATACAGGTAGACTTTTCTCTTCATAACTATGCTGAAAGCATAGTTACATGTTTTCTTTTTTAAACAAACTTCTGTCACCTAAACACAGTGATTCATATGTATACTTTTCAGATTGATCTAAGGTAGAAGGTCTATCTATAACCTAGTGAACTGTCCTATTTAGTCATTCTCTCTTATGTCTCTGCTCACTGTCCTCATGAGTTAAGTATTTGACCCAATAAAGAGAAATTAGAAACTGGTTCCTGACTGGTGAGGTTACATTCAGGTTTGGAATTTTTAAATTGGTAATTCCAATCAGTTCCTAATAGTTTTAAAAAATAATTTCCATAGAACTGAAAGACCCAGAGTGACCCTCACAAGCATTATCAAGAGAGTTACAAGAGGTAAGGTTAAGTTCTTGACTGTAATTCAGTGGGTTTGGTGCTACTATCACAAATGGACTTACTCAGTCCTTTTCTTCTGCTAATATCACTTTCCAATTCGTTCTTTTAAGTTGGGAACCAGTTTACCTGTTTAAAAAGGCTTATCTATTAGAATTATATTCCAACCTGTGCATTCAGACTGGCAGTGCCAAATTGGGGTGTGTGTGTATTTTGTGCATGTGTGTTTATGTGAGACGGGTAGGGTCTATGGGTATAGTCTTGTATCAGTGCAAATATTTCTCCCTTTTTTCTTCGGTGTTTTTGTTCTATGATTGCTGTTTGTTTTCTAAATTTCATTTTACTAGGATTATACACCATTTCTTTTTAAAACTTTTTAAATTTTTAGTTTTTGTGGGTACATAGTAGATGTCTACATTTGTGGGATACATGAGATGTTTTGATACAGGCATGCAATGTGTAATAATCACATAATTGAGAATGCATTATCTTTTGTGTTATGAACAGTCCAATTATACTCTTTTAGTTGTTTTAAATGTACAATTATTATTCGACTATAGTCACCTTGTCGTGCTATCAAATAGTACGCCCTATTCATTCATTCTGGGGTTTTTTTTGGTACCCATTAACTGTCCCCACCGTTCCCCTACCCCCCATTAACCTTCCCAGCTCTGGTAACCATCCTCTATTCTCTACATCCATGAGTTTAATTTTTTTCATTTTTAGATCCCAAAAATAAGTGAGAACATGCAATGTTTGTCTTTCTATGCCTGCTTATTTCACTTAACATAATGATCTCCAGTATTATCCATGTTGTTTCAAATGACAGGATCTCATTCTTCTCTATGGCCAAATAGTACTCCATTGTGTATATGTGCCACACCGTCTTTATCCATTCATCGGTCCTAAGTGTTAACGGACACTTAGGTTGCTTCCAGCTTTTCTTAATAGCTATTGTGAACAGTGCTGCAACAAGCATGAGTGTGCAGATATCTTTTCAACATACTAATTTGCTTTTTTGGGGGTATGTTATCAGCAGTGAAATTTCCGGATCATATGGTAGCTCTATTTTTAGATTTTGAGGAATCTCCAAACTATTCTTCATGGTTGTTGTACTAACATGTATTTCCACCAACAGTGTATGAGGGTTTCCTTTTCGGCACATCCTCTGTAGCATTTGTTATTTTCTGTCTTTCGGATATAAGCCATTTTAATTGGGGTGACATAATATCTCATTGTAGTTTGGATTAGCATTTCTCTGATGGTCAATGATGTTAAGCAGTTTATCATATGTCTGCCATTTATATGTTTTCTTTTAAGAAATGTCTATTTAAATCTTTTATTGTGGTTTTGATGTGCATTTCTCTAATGATCAGTAATGTTGATCTTTTTTTTTTATATGCTTGTTGGCTGCATGTATATCTTCCTTTGAGAAGTGTCTGTTCATGTCGTTTGTCTGTTTTTAATGGTTTATTTCTCTCATCAATTTGTTTAAGTTTCTTATAGATGCTAGATATTAGACATTTGTCAGATGCACAGTTTGCAAAAATTTTCTCCTGTAAGTTGTCTGTTCACTCTGTTGATAGTTTCTTTTGCTGTTTAAAGCCCTTAAGCTTAATTAGATCCCATTTATCATTTTTGCGTTTGTTGCAAATGCTTTCGGTGTCTTCGTTATAAAATCTTTGCTTGTTCCTATGTCCAGGATGGTATTGCCTAGATTGTCTTCCAGGGTTTTATAGTTTTGGGCTTTACATTTAAGTATTTAATTAATTGAGTTGATTTTTATATGTTATAAGGAAGGGTTCTAGGTTCAATCTTCTGTGTATGGCTAGCCAGTTATTCCAGCAGCATCTATTGAATAGGGAGCCATTTGCCCATTGTTTGTTTTTGTCAGGTTTGTTGAAAATTAGATAATTGTAGAATGTGCAGTCTTATTTCTGGGTTCTCTGTTTTCTTCCATTGGTCTATGTGTCTCTTCTTATACCAGTACTATGTGGTTTTTGTTACTGTAGACCTGTAGTATGGTCCCATCCAATGAGGAGGTACAAATTTGGTCCCATGTGAAGAAGCAGTCCTGCCATGTTTTGGTAGAGTGGCTGTGCTGTGCTGCGGGATTCCTTCTGCCCTTGGTCTGTTTGGACTCTCCAAAGCCCTAAGACTGGAACAGCTCAGTCTCCCAAACAGAAAAGATGGCAGTCCACTCCTCCCTACAGGAACTTTGTCCCAGGTAGGTACAATGCTGTTTCTGGTGGCTGGCTGGAATTCCAAGCCAGTGGGTCTTATCCTATGGGGTGCTGTGGAAGTGGGGCCCTGAGACAGTCACTCCTCAGCTCCCTGGATTCAGCCCCCTTCATAGGGGTATGTACAGGGTATGTACAGAGGTCCAACCTCCTGCCTTTCTGGAGTTGCTGTCACTTTGACTGGGAAGCCTGGAGTCAGTGTATGTGAAATGAAAACTCTACACCTTTACTTCGTCTTCCACCCCCACTAACTTTTAAACTTTTTGTTGATTTTATCTGTATCTCGAATCTTTCTACATCATGAAAGTTGTTGTAGTTACTATGTTTGATTGGTTCATCTTTTAATCTTTCTATCTAAGATAAGAGTAGTTCATATATCGCAGTTGCAGTGTTACAGTATGCTGTGTTTTTCTGTGTACGTACTATTACCAGTGAATTTTGTACCTTCAGATATTACTAATCAACATTCTTACCTTATTTTTCTCTGATTGAATTACTCCTTTTACCTTTTCTTTTTTTTTGGAGACAGAGTCTTGCTCTGTTGCCAGATGCCAGGCTGGAGTGCAGTGGTGCGATCTCAGCTCACTGCAACCTCCACCTCCTGGGTTCAAGCAATTCTCCTGCCTCAGCCTCC
>CAUYQU010071385.1:0-36357 GCA_963574635.1 Cheracebus regulus | reverse complement strand
CTGGATAATATCCTGAAAAATATTTTCCAACTTGGATTCATTCTCTTTGTCACTTTCAGGTATACCTATTAAGCGTAAATTAGGTCTTTTCACATAGTCCCATATTTCTTGGAGATTTTGTTCATTCCTTTTTACCCTTTTTTCTCTGATCTTGTCTTCTCGTTTCATTAAGTTGGTCTTCGACCTCTAATATCCTTTCTTCTACTTGATCAATTTGACTGTTAAAACTTGTGCATACTTCACGGATTTCTCGTATTGTGTTTTTCACCTCCATTAATTTGTTTATGTTCTTCTCTAAATGTCCATTCTCGTTATCATTTCGTCAAACCTTTTTTCAAAGTTATTAGTTTCTTTGCATTGGTTTAGAACATATTCTTTTAGCTCACAGAAGTTTCTTATTATCCACTTTTTGAAGCCTAATTCTGATGATTCTTCACACTCGTTTTCCATTAAGCCTTGTTCTGTTACTGATGAGGAACTAGCGTCCTCTGTAGAAGGAAAGACTTTCTGATTTTGAGTGTTCTCTGTTTTTTTTTTATTGTGGCTTCTTGGCATCTTTATGGTTTTATCCATCTGTCGTCTTTGTAATTACCAACTTTCAAACTAGATCTCTGAGTGGACGTCCAGCTTGTTAATTCCCAGCTCCGGAATCTATGTAATTTTCACTGTGGCGGCCCGCAATGCCAGCTAAAACAGCAGCGTTGAAATTCGTGGTGCTTTTCTGCCCAGGGGTCTCCGATCTGACTTCCCTCTTCAGTCCCTTTTTCAATCAGCTGGATGGACTGCTCTACCTTCACAGAGCTCCAGACATCATCCAAAAGGAGACTCAGTCCCGTTTACTCCGCACCAAGAGCCGCTGAGCCGAGGCGCCGGCAAAAAAGCCACGCCAGCTGAAAGGGTCGCCCTGGCGACCCGTGGGGCTCCTCCTCTGGGAATGTCCTGGTCCGTGGGCAGCAAAAGTTTATCGGTAAGTGTGGCGTCCACTGGCTCTCTGCGCTTTTACTGGGAGCTGCAATCCTGAGCTGCTAGTGATCGGCCATCTTGGATCTCTCTCCTGTTGGTTTAAAGTCTATTTTAACAGAGACTAGGATTACAACTCCTTCTTTTTTTTTTTTTTGCTCTCCCTTTGCTTGGTAGATCTTCTTCCATCCCTTTATTTTGAGCCTATGTGTATTCTTGCATGTGAGATGGGTTTCCTGTATACAGCACACCGTTGGGTTTTGACTTTTTATCCAATTTGCCAGTCTGTGTCTTTTGATTGGGACTTTTAGTCCATTTACATTTAAGGTTGATATTATTATGTGTTAATTTGATTCTGCCATTTTGCTGCTAGCTGATTGTTTTGCCCAATAGTCAACACAGGTTCTTCATTGTGTCAATGGTTTTTTGCCATTTGGTACATTTTTGGAGTGGCTGGTACTGGTTGTTCCTTTCCATCTTTAGTGTTTTTTTCAGGAGGTCTTGTAAGGCAGGCCTGGTGGTGACAAAATCTCTCAGTAATTGCCTGTCCATAAAGAATTTTATTTTTCCTTCGCTTATGAAGTTTAGTTTGGCTGGATATGAAATCCTAGATTGAAAGTTCTTTTCTTTAAGGATGTTGAATATTGGCCCCCACTCTCTTCTGGCTTATAGGGTTTCTGCCAAGAGATCCACTGTGAGTCTGATGGGCTTCCCTTTGTGGGTAACCCGACCCTTCTATCTGGCTGCCCTTAGCATTTTTTCCTTCATTTCAACCCTGGTGAATCTGACGATTATGTGCCTTGGGTTTGCTCCTCTTGAGGAATATCTTTGTGGTGTTCTCTGTATTTCCTGTACTTGAATATTGGCCTGCCTTGCTAGGTTGGAGAAGTTCTCCTGAATAATATCCTGAATAGTGTTTTCCAGCTTGGATTAATTCTCTCTGTCACATTCAGGTACATCTATCAAATGTAGATTAGGTCTTTTCATATAATCCCATATTTCCTTTAGGCTTTGTTCATTTCTTTTCACTCTTTTCTCTAATCTTGCCTTGTCATTTTATTTCATTGAGTTGATCTTCAATCTCTGATATCCTTTCTTCTCCTTTGTTGATTTGGCTATTGAAACTTGTATATGCTTCTTAAAGTTCTCGTGTTGTGTTTTTCAGCTGCATTAAGTCATTTATATATTTCTGTAAGCTGTTTATTCTCATTAGCATTACGTCAAACCTTTTTTCAAGGTTCTTAGTTTCTTTACAATGAGTTAGAACATGTTCTTTTAGCTCAGAGAAGTTTGTTATTACCTACCTTCTGAAGCCTGTTTCTGTCAGTTCATCAGACTCATTCTCCATCCAGCTTTGTTCCTTTGCTGGTGATGAGTTGTGATCCCTTGGAGGAGGAGAAGCATTCTGATTTTGGGTGTTTTCATCCTTTTTGCACCGGTTTCTTCCCATCTCTGTGGATTTATCTACCTGTGGTCATCTTTGTAGTTGGTTACTTTTGGATGGGGTCTCTGAGTGGACGTCTTTTATGTTGATGATGAAGTTATTTCTTTCTGTTTCTTAGTTTTCCTTCTAACAATCAGGCTCCTCTGCTGCAGGAATGCTGGAGATCCACTCCAGACCCTGCTTTCCTAGGGATCACCTCCAGTGGCTGCAGAACAGTAAGGGTTGCTGCCAGTTTCTTCTTCTGTTATCTTCATCCCAGAAGGATACCCACCATTTGTTAGCCTGAGCTCTCCTTTATGAAGTGACTCTTCGGATATGTGGGGGTCAGGGAGCTGCTTGAGGAGACAGTCTGTCCCTTATAGGAGCTCACGTGCTCTGTTGTGCTGTTCAGAGCTGCTGGGCAGGTATGTTTAAGTCTGCTGCAGCGGAACTCATAACAGCCTTTTTTCCCAGGTGCTCTGTCCTGGGAAGGTGAGGCCATATTTATAAGTTCCTGATGTGCTGCTGCCTTTTTTTTAGAACTTCTCTGTCCAGCAAGGAGGTAGCTTAGTCACAGTCTGCCAGGAGAGGCATTGCTGAGCTGCCATGGGCTCTGCTCAGCTGCTGTGTGAACTTTCTTGTGGTTTTGTTTATAGAGGTGTAGTTAGAACAGCCTTGGTAATTGCAGTCTGCCTCAGTAGTGGCAGACTGCCTCTGTTAATGACGGACTGCCTCGGTGGTGATGGACTGCCTCGGTAATGGTGGACGCCCTTCCCCCAGCAGAGCTAGACTGTCCCAGGTCCAGCTGCGCTTGCTACAAAACTCTAAATCCAGAGCATTTCAGTTGCTGGGTTTTGTGGGGGTGTGATCCACCGAGGCAGATCACCTCACTCCCTGTTTCAGCCCCCTTTTTTCCAGTTGAATGGGCTGCTCTGTCTCCCAGGCATTCCTGGTGCCAGTTGAAATGGCTGCCCAGATTTGTGTGTTTGTGCAGAGACCCTCTGTGCTGGCTCTAATAGCCATGCTGGAGTCTGGTGGAGGTTTTCAGCCTGGGAACCTCCTGGTCTGTGGGCAGCAATAACTTATTTTGAAATGCAGTGTTCACTCACCCTCTGCATTGTTCTCACTGGGAACTGCACTCCAGAGCTCTTCCTATTTGGCCATCTTGGATCCTCCCAACACTTCCATGTTAAAATGATGCAGAACTTGTAAACCTCTACTGGCTCATGTAGAATGTGATTCAAAATGTAGATTCAATGTTCTTTTCTAGAAATAATGCTAAAATATTGACCTGTTTTTGTAAGTGTGAACATCCCTCTGTCTTTTTGATAGTTGATTTAATGTCTTTGATAAGTATGTCCCATGTCTGGGCTTCCTCAGGGAAGCTTATCCCAGTCTTTATGGATAAAGACTCTTTGTGGATTGCCTCTGTGCTGTGGTACTTCTTCAACACTTAGGCCATTTACAACTGTGCCTTAGACTTCACTTCACTTGCACTGAGTCTAGAGATCAGCCAGAGGTGAAAGCTTAGGATCTTCTCAGGTCTTTTGTGAGCATTAATTCTTCCTTGAGCATGGGCATGGGTAGATATTGAATGTTTCAGTCCTAACCCTCCTCCCCAGATGACTATGCATTTTTCATTCACGTTACAATGTTTTCAAGCAATGCTGCCACTTTTCCATGAGTATGAGAAGTGAAATAGAGACTAGTTTCTTGAATTAGTGTTTCAGGTAGCCCCATACAGGTTAGAATAGATGAGCATAATATTTCAAATAAGGTGTATTTTGCTTCCTCTGGAATCAGGTTCCGGGTTTCCACAGTGGACACGCAGGTTGCCATATTCAAGATGGCTATTGTGTTGGCAAGGGGCTAGGAAAGGAGAAGTGGAAGAACCTCAGAGCTTTCACTCTGTTTTCAAGTTGCTTTTTCTTGAAACAGCATTTGCTTAGTTGCTGTAAACTTTTGACTTTATTCTAGAGTTTGGAGAAAGTTCTAATGGTTTCTGCTGGTTTTTGTTGTGTCTGTGGAGTGATGGGCCTTTGGAGCAGCCTACTTTGCTATTTTGCTGGTGTTATTTCTGTCTCTATCTCTTTTAAATTTAATTGACTTAACATCTGGGCAATGTTATACATATATTTTATGCTTTTTTTAACCAAGAATTATATCTTGATTTTCTTTTAGGTATGGTTGGTAAAGCCAACATTACTCATTTTAGCATATAATATAGCAGGATTTGTCCTCATAAATGTGTGATATATTTAAATTTATTATTTTACTAGGCATATCAATGATTCAGATCTTATTCAATAAAATAGCATTGGAAAAAAGCAGTTGTTTAAATATGCTGATTATTCATTCATATAGTAAAAGCATATTGAGGGTATAATATATTCCAAGCATTAGTAATGGATCCTGGGTTATTATGGTTGTATATAAGATGGTCCTTGATCTTGAGCTACTTGAACATACTAACAAGCACTAAAATACAATGTAATAAATGTTATAAAGAAGGTTATTTATAAAATGCCAAGAAAAAAAAAACCAAAGAGAAGTCAGAGTACTGTGATGAGAATAGCAAAGTTTTTAAAAGGAGGAGACATTTAATCAGAGGCTTAAAAGATGAGTTGGGGTGTAGCAAGCATTCAGGATAAGATAATACCATATCCCACTTGGAATGCCATCTAGATGGAGTGAAGAGCACGCAAAAAGTCTTAAAAATTTAAAGCACAGCCTATTACATAGAGAACAATTTAGCTGGGCCAGAAGAATGGACCTGTGGGAGAAGATGGAGGAAAGAAGGCTAAAAAGTTAGGTTGTGGCCAGATCATGAGAGACATTATGGGCCATACTGAAGAGTTTAGACTTGATTCTGTAGGGAAAAGAGTGACATAATCAGACTACTTGAATTAAGATTTCTCACTTTCTTCCTCTATAAGGTCCAACGACTTATTCATTAGGCAATGGGAAATAAGTAGCTTTTCGGTGAAAGGTATTTTAGGTAGAGCCAGGGACCCACATATGATTTCTGACTGCAATTAGCTTACCCTATAGGCAGTACTTTCTGTGTTGCATGTATCTCTGACTCTCCTTAAATGACCCATCCTGTTCCTGTTGATTTCATTTTTAAGAAATGACTTTATCACCTCCTTTAGTTCGGTGGGGGCAGGCATAGGACTAGATGCCATGATTTATCTCTGATTTCTTTCTTTCCACTTCAGACTTTCCACTTATTGCACACGCGCGTGCGTGCACACACACACACACACACACACAATTTATCACTCCTCTGTTTACACAATCTCTATTCAGACTTCTCTCCTTCCAGATATAATTCCACCTCTTTATATCCTGAATCACATAATCTAAATCCTTTAAGATTTTCACTGAAGATCTCTCTTGCTTGCATTTTCAATTCAATCCCATCTCTCTCCTTTTCTTATCTGCTAAAGTCCTTGGATATCCTCATTTTCCCATTATGTAACTCATTTCTTGGATCCCTGGAATTAGAAGCCCACCTATCTCAAACCCTCTTCTAAAATAGCACTTTTAAGGACAGCCGTGATTTCCAAGTTACCCAACTAGGAATGTTAGCTCTATCCCAGCACTCACTTTCTCCTCAGCAATTGATATGTCTCACCTCCAGTGGTTTTTCCCCAAATGAGATTTGTCCTACTAACTCTGTCTCAACACTATTATATTCCTTGTCCATGCTGCAGAGTCCCTGACACCCCTGAAAGACTTTATGTCCAAGATCATTTTATGGATAAGAGCCTGTCATGGTTTCCTAGATAGCATTAGGCAAAGTGCTGTGACCTTTTTGTGCCATTGTAGAGAACAGGAAATGCTGCCTCACCTCCTCTGTAGACCATTCCTTTGGGCAAATGCTTTCTCTTCTACTGGATTTTTATTTTCAACAACTGCTTATTACACAAATTTGTAACACACCTGTCTCTAATTTATTTTTATTTTTGTTTGCAACGACTTAACGGTTTTTTTGTTTTAAGTGGCTGCCAAAAACTTTTTTCTGTTTCAGAACTGAAATTTCCAAGTGCATTTAATAAAGTACTGAATAATCTTTAACATTAAAAAAAACCAACAACAGCACAATGCAGACAACAGTCTCCACTTAGTTCATACCACACAGATTCCTCTGTTAATTTTTATCAGTATTCAAGATGTTGTGTTAAAAGGTGAATTCTGAAGGAGACTGCTTTAAAGGAATCTTTCTTAACAGTTACACTCACTCTCTTCTTATAATAAGAAATATTTGATGACTCTGTTAACAACACCACTACATATTTTTATGGCCCTTTAAACAGATATTCAAGTGCCTTTGGAGACATTATCTCATTTGATCCTCACAACCAACAGGGAGATAAGTCTTATTATCACCTTCACCAGCTGCTCCCATTTTCTTTGAATATCTTTTCAATGGAGAAACCAGTTTTTCTTCAGTGGAAAGGAGAATATTAGATGTGGAGACACCTTTAGATCTCCTTTTCCATTTCTGTACCAGCCAGCTTTCCCTGAGATTTCCAGCTGGCTCTGCTCAACAATTATTCCTTTCAACTCGAGTTCTCAACACTGACTACCCATAAGAATTACTTTTAGAGTTTTTTTAAGGAAACCTCTTTGTGCTTGAGTCTCCCTTTAGAACAATTGCATCAGAATCACAGGGCATGTTGAGTGCCGAGGCAGTTTAAAAAAAAAAAAAGCTCTTCGGGTGATTTTAATGAGCAGTAAGGTTTGAGAACCACTGGTATAGATGCAAAGCTGTTTTCTCCAGATAAAAAAGAACAATTTAATTTCATTTTCTAAAAGAGGAAACTTTTACATACTAACCATCACTGCCCCTGGTGGCTCTTCTTTTAAGATAAACAATTTTATGATTTTGTTCATTCAAGTAACAATAACAATGTATTTATATGTTTATTTATACTTAAAGTATTTTCATATACATTATTTCTCAACCAAACTCTATTTTATAATTAGTGTCTCATTTTATAGGAATTGAGGCCCAGTGAGGTTAGGTTTCTGTCTGCAGATTATAGTGTAGACGTGTGTATGAAGTGGGAAGAAGGGAGCCGGTACACTCTACCTCTAGCCGCTATTCCCCTTTCCTTCCTCTGGCTATTTGTAGTGTGGTCCATGAACACACAGAATCTGCAGCATTACCAGGAAACTTGTTAAAAATGCAGAATCCCAGGCCCTATCCCAGATCTACTTAATCAGAATCTGCATTTTAACAACTCCTCTAGGTGATTTAAATTCTGATTAAGGTTTGAAAAAAATTCCTCCTTTATACCAGGCTACCTCTTGGATGTTTTTAGTTCTCTATTTTGTGGTGTCTTTTTACAAATATATTGCACGTATTGACGTCACGAGGGATAATTTTTCAGCGTTCTTGCCTATAAGTTTTCCTTTGAAGTTTATTTTCTAGCTTTTCACTGTCACTCAGGGGATTTTCTCCCTAGCTCTCCTACTGCACTGAAAATGAATCTGTGATCATTTTATGCTGCTGTGAATTTTGCAGGTACAAGAGCTATGGAGGACACAGGGAAGGTTGATTTTGCTTTTTCATTGTCATAATTTTCCTCTCTTTTCTGAGCCAGAGGGTATAACCTAGGAAAATGCCAGTCAGACTCTTTTTAAAATTTAAATTCTTAGTGGATCTTTCTGAACTCTTGTTGGTAATTATCATCGTTCACAGTCCATAAGAGGACTTCGGGGATCTCATGCAGTGACATCTTTCCTAATAGGTATTCTTTCTACAACCTTAAATTGAAAAGGTTCCTAGTGATATGCATTGCACTTTAGTGAGCTCTGCTTCCCTAATGAGTTCTTAACTGAGGGAAGTCTCAGAGAAGGCAGAAAGAACTACTGTGAATGCTGAAATTCAAAGCTTGATTCCCTCTCATGGTTGCTACAGTTGAAATAAACAAACAGGTTGTTTTCTGAATTCAAGGCTATGCCAAAGTGTTGTAGCAGCGTGGGAAGAAGTCCTGATGGCCTATCTTATAATCCACTGTGCAGTTTCTGCGACATGCCAGACTCAACGCACTCAATTCGACTGCCCGTTTATATCCCTCTCCACCCCCATATTTCCCCAGACTTAGAGAGTTAAATTTATGCTCCTTTTTGGGGAAAAATACACAAAACAACTATGATCCTAAAGTTCATTTTTAACTTTCCTTTGATTAGGAACTATGTGCATGCAAACTTTGATATGTGAAAAGTAAACTTGGTTGGGAGTATAGCTAAATTCATAAAGAAACATACAAATGCATATCATATCTTTAAAAATACAAAAACAAGGCAACATACAATGTCCCTCAATTAAATCTCTATAGCTCTTTCTTTATAGCGCTCATGGGGCATTTATATTTTGCCTTGTGTCATAGTATATATTTATTCTCTTTACTTGATTGTAAGCGGCTGGGAGTATCTTACTCATCTTTATGTTTCTTAAGGTGTTTAGATCAGTGCTTTTCCCATACCACAGAGTCTCACTGGAGTCAATGCATATGCCAAATTACATAATGGAGGGAAGGAGAAATATGAGTCAGGGCATTTGGATTCTATCCTTATTTCAGACACTGAACAGAAAGAAAAACTTGGGAGCAATCAATGTCTCCAGGCTTTGTTTCTCGTTGGCAAAACGTAGGCATAGGAAAGAAAGATCTTTCAAATCCTTTCTAATACCATGATTTTAGCATTCTGAGTTTGAGATGAGGAGACAGCCATGTAGAAAAGCCCAGTCAGATTTTCAGGTGAGATATCAGGATTAAAGATACGCATCTGGGGGTCATTGGCATAAGGGTCTTAGTTAAACCGTAAGAGAGGATGAGATCTTACAAAAAGTATGTAGGGTAAGGAATAGTTTAAGGTTGAAGGAATAGTTTAAGGGAGTCCTGCCAAACAACTTGTAAAGGACAAATAAATAAATTGAACCCTGTGATGATGACTCATAAATAATATTGGATGGGTGGAACAAATAACATGGATAGATTGTGGTTAGAGAAGACTCACCTTACCTCCTGCAGGAAGGCAGCTTGTAAGTTTTGCTGGGTCGGTGCCTAAGGATGGGACGATCTAGTACTACTTCCTCAGCATTGCTTGACTCTCACACTCTGTTTTCTTCTCCATCCCCTCCAGGATTGAGGAAGGTACTAAATGTGGTGTGGGTATTCTACTCCTTGTTCATTTGTATTTATTTTTATAAATTAAACTTTTATAAATGATATAGTTTTATAAAAAAGGAAATTGATGTTAAAATCTTTCTTTTGCAAATATATAGCATAAAGTCCAGACTCCTTTATATGGCATCAGAGGATCTTCACCATCTGGTGTTTTTCATTCAGCCTTTTTGAGGCTCAAGTTCTATCAGTCCCAATCCAAAAAACATCTTATGTGAGAAATGCCAGATGATTATCAATCCACAAATGTACCATATTCTTCTGTCCTACTGTGTCTTTGATTATCTTGTCCCTACCTAGCTTGCCTTGCTCACGTTTTTCTTTTCTTGGCAAATGTCTATCAGTGTTTAAAACACAGCTCAAACATTTCTTCTTTGGGTTATCCTCTTTCTAGGTCATTTAGTAGCTCTCTCATTTGTTACGGTAGCACTTTGGACATACTGCCATTATCTCTTTTATCTTAGCCTGTTATTTTTAAGCATGTTTACCTACCCACACTAGGCTGAGTCCATGATGGGTTTACTATCACTGCATCATGGGTCAAATTTGGAGTGAAATTTTTAGGTAAAAGCTTGTGTTCATATCATTCTCTCTCTCTTTTTTTAAAATCAACTAAATTCCACACACATTTAGTAAGCTTCTCTCACATACCTTGTCCTGTGCTGTAAGGTCATAGGAGTGGGTTAAGACTTGGCAACTGACCACCAAAAGTAAGTTGGTAAAAATTACATTTTTTCTTGATCCATAGCAAATGTCCAAAGGGACACATAAGAGGAATACCTCTGACATGCACTGTGATTTTATTCCTGCTTAATTTCTGATATTGAACATGTTAATGAGATTCGAGGTAGTACATATTTGTTAGAACATTCTGCTATCCTGTTAAAGTTTACCTGCATTAATTTCTTGTAAAGAGGTCAAAGAGGTAAATAAATCCACACCACGTTTGAGTTGCTTTTAATTCTATAATTAGCATATTGCTTCACATATAGAGTCAAAAAAGCTTTTAAAATTAATAAATAACCTTCTTTTCACAAAAATATATTCCTCAACAAGTACTCTATAAAGTAACTTAAGGCAGGTATAAAAAAATAAAGATTCTATGACTAAAGTAATATATTTTGTACAAATGTTATTTCCACAATTAGAATGTAAGCTAACTTTCGTTTTTCTTTCAGTGACTTAACTCAAATATTATTTGAAGAAGTTATCTAGAATAACTTCCTAGGCAAGATAGTAACAAATACCTCTGGCTTCTTTTAATAGCTGCCTCCATTTTTTTGGTTACAGGTATAAGCAATAGACTATTTGGTCTAGTTTACCTCTTTAGTTGTCAATTAACCCAAGTCAAACTATAGGCAATATTTCCTCCTGTGTTTCTGCTTTTGCTGACTTATATTTTTTTGCCAAAGTACATAGATATCTCTAAAGATTAGTTGTCATTTCTATTGGATCTAAGTAAGCCTTACTGTAACTTCCTATAATTTGAATTCTTGGCTGCTGCTTTATTTCTTCAAATTCCAGGAAAGCCTTTTCCATTGCCTTTTCAATACCCTTGTTATCACAGAGAATTTGAACTCCTTGCCCCTTTTCTTTCAAGCAGTGGAAATAGAAAAAATAAGAAAAACATGGCACTAAGCACATCATTTTGAAATTATATATTTACAAATGTCTATCTCCAGAGTATAAATGTTCTCCCTTTTATATTTTTATCTGAGGTAACTGTCATAGTATTTGGCACATAATGTGCTAAAATATTGGCTGCTTCAAGTCAGCTCCTGTGTTACCCTATGGTTTTCCTTTGCTATGCAGAGAGGAAATTCTCAGCTGTTTGCATCCCCAACTTTTGTTTTTCTTCTTTTGCCGCCTGCCCTTTCTCATCAATATTGTAGGCTAAAATTTACATTAAATTTATTAATTCCCATAGCAAACATCTTACATAGAATCTGAAACATTTGCTTTCTGAGATAGTTTTCTTACTAAAAGAATTTCAGGAGGGAGACATTCTAGCTTGCCTTGGATCATAATTTCTAGACACATTTAAGACCTTAACGTGTATCAGCTTTATAAGTAGAAATGCAATAGCCATGCACTTAGATTCTGTAAAGCTCTGAAAAATCCTCTACTCTTAATAATGGATGAATCATTTTCATATAACTTTTCCCCTATGACTTATTTGAAGGATCAAGTAAATGAGTATAGCATCTATAATCTCTCTTACTTATATTAACTAACTTCACGTAATGGCTATGCAGTGTTACCTATGATTTATTTCTAGTTTCCAAACAGTTTCTGCACAATTGTTTACATTTGAACTTAGTCTCATTCTCAAATTATTAGATGTCGCGCGCGCCTCGGCCAGCAAGGAGCACACAACAACAGGTACTTGTTCTGGCAACTTTATTGTGGGAAGCTCGGGTGTTGCTGGCGCCCCAGCGGTTCAGCTGTCTTCCGTCTTCTCCTCCTTCTTCCCCTTCTGTAGGCTCTTAAGTAGCCGCCCAGGCCCAATCACCGTCCTCTACGTAAAGTGGGCTGAGTGGTGCTCTTCCATCGGGGTGGCAGCTACCGGCAGTCCTCTCCAATTGTGTAATCAGGCGGGCCGGCGCCATCTTAATGGCGCAGCTAAATTTTGCTCCCACAATTAGATGCTTAGGTCATTGGTTCAACAACAAAAATTAACTTGGGTGCTATCTTTCTCAGGAATCTTACTCTCTTGGTTACTCCCTAACAGAATACTCCCCTAATTTTCCATCTATCTCTGTGGCTATCACGTCTCCTTTTGCATCACAAATGAACCCTTCTCAATTCACACAGTGAATCTAGAAATTCGTCAAAGTTTTGTTCTATACTTTCCTTTCAGTGTATGTCCTGCTAGGCAAATTATTAATCAAATTTTACCAATAACTTATTAATCATCAAAGGCACATGGTTCCCACCTCTATTCTGTGCTCTGGAAATACATGGCCAATTGCTTAGCTGTCATATGTTTTGAGATGTCCCAAAGGCACTTTGGCCTCAAGTTGGCCAAACTAAACTTGTGATCATGCTCCCTAAAACGGTTTTATTTTTCATTTCCTATTTCAATGATAAACACAATTATCTACTTAGTAGTACAAACCAGAGAACTGGGATTGATCCTTTCCAATTTTTTCTCCCTTTCCTATATTATCAAGTTTTGTCCATTAACTCTCTCAACTAGAATCTTCCAACCTCTCTCTAAATGTGAAACACTGTATTTATTTTGTACATCTTCTCTTACTCGTCATCCTTCCCTTACATAGTATAGGACATAAATCTGCTAGCATGATGCAGAACAGCCATTCTCAAAGTGTCATTTGGGGCCCTATTCAGGGCTTCCATAAAGTTGAAACTGTTTTTCTAATACTACTAGGACTTTTTCCCTTTCATCGCTCTCAATAAAATGGAGTTTTCCACAGCAACATGACCTGTGATATTATAACAGAATGAATGCAGAAACAGATGTGAGAATCCAGGTGTCTTCTATTAGGGGAAATATTTAAAAGATCCGCAAAAACAAAATGATATCACTATCCTTACTATTTTTTGTTTTGAAATTCTTAGTTGTTTCTAAATTTATGATATTTATGTTAATGTAATAAATTTATTTTTATTATTAAAAATAAATTAATAACTACTTTTATGTTCTGAATGTACTTCCAAAATTTATATGTTGAAACTTAATGGCCAAAGATAGTAACAAGAGGTAGATTTTTGGAAGGTGATTAAGTTATGAGGGTGGAGGTCCTTATAAAAGGCCTTGAGGACCAGCCTCGCCAACATGGTGAACCCCATCCATACTAAAAATACAAAAATTAGTCAGGCGTGGTGGCACGCACCTGTAATTCCAGCTACTCAGGAGCCTAAGTCAGGAGAATCGCTTGAACCTGGTAGGCGGAGGTTGCAGTGAGCTGAGATCACGCCACTGCACTCCAGCCTGGCGACAGAGCAAGACTCTGTCTCAAAAACAAAACAAAAAACAATAAAAGACCTTGAGGAATTGGGTTTGTATCCTTTCCATCCCTTCCACTGTGTGCAGACACAGTGGTTGTCTTCTCTGGAGGATGCAACATTCAAGGTACCATCTTGGAAGCAGAGTTTGAGCCTTCGTCAGACACTGAACTTACTGGTGCCTTGATCTTAGACTTCCCAGCCTTCAGAACTGTGAGAAATACATTCATATTATTTATAAATTACTCAATCTGTGGTAATTTCTTTACAGCAGCACACAAATGAAATAAGACAAATTCTTTAGAATATTTTCAGGTTTAATTTATACCACCATAATTATAGTTGGATACAGTATACATAGGCACTGTGGCTCATACCTGTAATCGCAGCACTTTGGAAGGCAGAAGCGGGCAGATCACCTGAGGTCAGGAAGTTGAGACCAGCCTGTTCCAACATAGTGAAACCCCATGTCTACTAAAAATACAAAAATTAGCCAGGTGTGGTGGTGGCCTCCTATAATCCCAGCTACTTGGGAGGCTGAGGCAGGAGAATCACTTGAACCTGGGAGTAAGCCAAGATTGTGCCACTGCATTCCAGCCTGGGTGACAGAGTGAGACTCTTTCTCAAAAAATAAATAAATAAATAAATAAATAAAGTAAAAATTAGATATAGTTCATATAAGCAAAAGCTTCTTGGAGTTCTTGGTAACTTTTAAGAGTGTGAAGGTTTCTTGACACTAAAACATTTGAGAATCACAGCTCTAGAATGTCACTCATAGCTTGGCACTACCCAACTTTCCAAGTTCATGTTTTTCCAAGCCACCCTTCTCTCTCTCAGCCCTGAATTTTTTTCAGTCCCTTGTCCTGTTCCCTTCCAAAACAGGTCACTGACAGGACTCTCTTTCTCATCCTCTTTCTCCAGTAACCTTAAAGACATTTTCTGATTTCATTATTCCCATCACCATTTCCTTAGTCAAGCCTTTCCTAATCATCTTAACTAGTTCAAATTTACTATAATAGAGTCTCATAGCTTTTGTGTCTCAAATTCATTGTCACAGTTATAATTTTACATTTGTTTCTGACATGTAGATAATATCTGAAGGCCCACTAACTAAAATACCATGAGATGAACTATCTAGTCTGTTTCTGTTCAGAACTGAAGCTCCACCACCTAGCATAGCACCTGGTGCCTAGCAGAAATGTATGAACAATTAAAATGAATGAGCAGAAATTATGTCACAGGTACGACAACAGCCTTATCTAAAACACATTGTGTTACAAAGAGTGGAAATAAAATACAAAAAGAAATCCAAGATATTCTCAAGGTAGACTCTAATTTTGCAAAGATTTGGACAGAGAAAGAGTGTAAGTGGTCCACCTAGAAGGGTAAATGAGGTGAGTAGGGTCCAGGGATAGAAAAGCACCAATTATAATTATATTTCTCAAGAAGTGAGAGTATTCATAAGGGAGTAGTAAGAGATATGATTAGAAAGATAATCAAGAGTTCAGTCCTTTGAATGTCAACCCTAGACCTTTGGGCTTCAAACCATAGATGTGGAGAACCCAATAAATGCCTATGGAAAGAATTGGCAAGAAAAATATTGCATTTTGGGCATATTCTACTAGAAGTGTGGAAAACAGGTTAGAATAGGGGAGGTGAGACTCACTGGGGAGCTACCTAGACTTCTGCATAAAATTCCTTAAAGACTTGTGGCCACATGAAATCTGTTTTCACAGACCTAAGGACAACATATATGTACTGGGATAAATATTTTAAAATAGTAAAGCTGTAATAAAATGAGATTTTCTCCTCAGTCTTTTAAGTTGTTTCCTGATGTTAAAAAGTATATTTATAATACAGAATGTGAACAAATGATGTATTCCAGTGTCCGGTAGAATGGTTCTGTGAACTCACTTTTCTGTATGGTGGGAATTATGCATGTTACCCAGGTTTGCATGACCTGGCCTGGGAAGCTGCAATTGTGCACCTGGTCATGGGACATGTGATGTGTTTCATCCCTTTATGGTGCATTCACCAACTATGTTGTAACACCTTCCCTTCAGATTGAATTTTCATATACTTGAAATCATGTTACAACCAAAACTCCAATAACTTGAGCTGACACAAAAGGTGAAACTATTTTTTTTCATTTTCTCTTAAACAAGATTATAGTCAGTTTGCCTCAAGGAATCACAACAACCATAAGCTCTATAAATGGTTGTTCTACAGATAGAGCATGTGAGCTTAGCCTGTTTTAAAAATCAAACACATGAAAACATGGAGCCTTATGCCCTAGAACTTTGCTAGTAATTTTCCACATGGGCTTTCCTAGAACCTAAAGTGAATATATGGATGGGGACTCTGATAAGAAAAGCCTTCAGAATTATGGGGAAAAATATATATCCTGTACTATAAATGGAAGAAGGCTAAAATTTGTCATCTTTTAAGATGCCAGAATGCATTTGCTACATCCAACTGGTGAGAACTAGCATTTATGCATTGCTTATTCAGGGTTGGTGCTATATTGGGTCCTTTAAATATATTCATTCTACAATTAAATTCTCATAAAACCCTGGGTAGTGGTAGTTTATCTCCATTAAAGGAATGATGATTCTTAGACTTATAAAATTTAAATAACTTTCCTAAGTTAACACAGCTAATTAGTGTTGGAGATAGGCTTTTCTGACCCACTCATTCATTCACAAAAGACTTTGGAGAATCACTGGTGAACAAGAGCCCTGTTCTCAAGGAACTTATATTCTAGAACAGTGGTACCCAACTTTTTGGTGCCAGGGACCAGTTTCATGGAAGACAATGTTTTCATGGACAGAGGGGTTTGGTGGGAGGATGGTTTATGGATGAAATTGCTCCATTTCAGATCATCAGGCATTAGTTAGATTCTCATAAGGAGCATGCAAACTAGATCCCTAGATTCCATGCTCATGGATAGGAAGAATCAATGTTGTTAAAATGGCCATACTGCCCAAAGCAATTCAACACTATTCCTATCAAACTACCAAAGTGATTTTTAACATAATTAGAAGACACCATTCTAAACTTCATATGAAATAATTAATCCCAAATGCTTTCATGTGGAGCAAGGCAATCTGAAGAAGTCTCCTTACCTTCTCAAGTTATCTTGACCACTCTCCTCCTGTGCTGTATCTTCTATTCAAAAATATTTAACCTAGGAATCCCAAGAGGACCCACAGACCCTCTGAAGGGAGCTCCTGCAGGACCTGGAGACACCCCAAATACTGTGAGTGCCCAAACTGAGAAAGTGGGAAAGGGAGGTCCTCTGCTCCTGTTCACAAACTTAAGGTCTAGTTTACTGGAGAAGTTTCTGAACTTATAGGAAACTGAGTCAATTTAGAGAGCTGAGTGAAATACAAGGGTAGAGGAAGCAGCAGGAAAGGCCTGGTAGCTCACTGCATCCCTAAGCAGGCCATTCCTGCCTGGCACCATAGGGATCCTTCAGGAGGGTGGCCAGAGGTGCAGGAGAAAATGCCACAGGGAGAAGAACATCTCCAGCTGAACTTTGTAGCAGTTTGAACCCGGTGGGAAGTCTCTTGGCCAGAACTTGAGAAGTGCGAATCCAGCATGCAGACTCCACAAGTGGAGGAAGAACCAAAACCCTTTTCTTTTGCAGACGGGAGGTGGGTAGCCTAGAGCAAGTTCTCAAGCCCCCTTCATCCACTGCCTGGAAACAGACTCGGTGCTGTTGGGTGGAGTGGCATGGTGGTAGTGAGACCTGTCCTTCAGATTCCGTAGGAGCTGGGTGAGGCCTGTGACTGCTGGCTTTCCTCCACTTTCTTGACAACCTGCGTGACTCAGCAGAGGCAGCCATAATCCTCCTAGGTACATAATACTATTGACCTGAGAACATCACCCCCATCCCCATAGCTGCTGCAGCAATATTCACCCAGAGAGTCTGAGCTTAGACACATCTAGCCATGCCCCCCACCTGATGGTCCTTCCCTACCCGCCACCTGATGGTCCTTCCCTACCCATCCTGTTAGCGGAAGACAAAGGGCATATATTCTTGGGAATTCTAGAGTTCCACCCACCATCAGTTCCTCTTCATATTACCATAGCTGATGCTCTCTGGAAATTGCCACCTCTTGACAGGAGGCCAGCCAGCACAGAAATAGACCTAGATCCCTAGAATCCATGCTCATGGATAGGAAGAATCAATATTGTTAAAATGGCCATACTGCCCAAAACAATTCAACACTATTCCTATCATACTACCAAAGTGATTTTTAACATAATTAGAAGAAGCTAATTATGTTAGCTAGGAACCCTCACAGAGTCCATTTCACCCCCTGCAGCCATCTCTACCAGAACAGGTGCTGGTATCCATGGCTGAGAGACCCATAGACAGTTCACATCACAGGACTCTATGCAGACAACTCTTGAGTACCAGTCCAGAGTTGGTTGGCTAGACCTGGAAGTGAGATAACAATCACTGCAGCTCGATTCACAGAAAGCCACATCCATAGGAAAACAGGGAGAGTTCTATATCAAGGGAACATCCCGTGGGACAAAAGAATATGAAAAACAGCCTTCAGCACCAGACCTTCCCTCTGACAGAGCCTGCCCAAATGAAAAAGAACCAGAAAACCAACTTTGGTAATATGTCAAAACAAGGCTCTTTAACACCCCCGCAAAATCACACTAGCTCCCAGCAGTGGATCCAAACTGAGAAGAAATCCCTGATTTACCTGAAAAAGAATTTACTAAGCTAATCAGGGAGTCATCAGAGAAAAGCGAATGCCACTGCAAGGAAATCCAAAAAACGATACAGGAAGTGAAGAAAGAAATATTCAAGGAAAAAGCAAAAAGAAAAAACAATAAAAACTTCAGGAAACATTGGACGTACTTATAGAAATGCAAAATGCTCTGGAAAATCTCAGCAATAGAATTGAACAAGTAGAAGAAAGAAATTCAGAACTTGAAGACAAGGTTTTTGAATTAACCCAATCCAACAAAGACAAACAAAAAATGAAATATGAACAAAGCCTCCAAGAAGTCTGAGATTATGTTAAATGACCAACATAAGAATAATTGGTGTTCCTGAAGAAGAAAAGGCATCTAAAAGCTTAGATTTTTCTAATAATCAAGAAAAATAATTGAGAAAAACTTCCCTGGCCTTGCTAGAGACCTAGACATCCAAATATAAGAAACACAAAGAACACCTAGGAAATTCATCACAAAAAGGTCATTGCCTAGGCACATTGCCATTATGTTATCTAAACTTAGGACAAAGGAAAGAATCTCAAGAGCTGTGACACAAAAGCACCAGGTAACCTATAAAGGTAAACCTACCAGATTAACAGCAGATTTCTCAGCAGAAACCCTACAAGCCAGAAGGGATTGAGGCCCTATCTTCAGCTTCCTCAAACAAGCTGATTGTCAGTCAAGAATTTTGTATCCAGTGAAACTCGGCATTATATACGAAGGAAAGATACCATCTTTTTCAGAAAAACAAATGCTGAGGTAATTCAAGCCACCACTATAAGAACTGCTAAAAGGAGCATTAAATCTTGAAACAAATCCTGGAAGCACATCAAAACAGAACCTCTTTAAAGCATAACTCACAGAAGACCAATTAAAAAAAATACAATTTAAAAAACAACAGAAAATAAAAAACAAGGTACACAGGCAACAAAGAGCACAATGAATGCAATAGTATCTAACATTTCAATACTAACATTGAATGTAAGTAACCTAAATGCTCCACCTAAAAGATACAGAACTGCAGAATGGATAAGAACTCACCAACCTAACACATAAGCACTCACAAACTTAAAGGAGTGAAAAGAAATTTCATGCCAATAGACATCAAAAGCCAGCAGGGGTAGCTAGTCTTATATCAGCCCAAACAAACTTTAAAGCAACAGCAGTTAAAGGAGACAATGAGGGATATTATATAATGGTAAAAGGCCTTGTCCAACAGGAAAATATCACAATCCTAAACATATATGCACCTAACGCTGGAGCTCCAAAATTTATAAAACAATTACTAATAGACCAAAGAAATGAGGTGGACAGCAATACAATAAAAGTAACCTAAATGCTCCACCTAAAAGATACAGAACTGCAGAATGGATAAGAACTCACCAACCTAACACATAAGCACTCACAAACTTAAAGGAGTGAAAAGAAATTTCACGCCAATAGACACCGAAAGCCAGCAGGGGTAGCTAGTCTTATATCAGCCCAAACAAACTTTAAAGCAACAGCAGTTAAAGGAGACAATGAGGATATTATATAATGGTAAAAGGCCTTGTCCAACAGGAAAATATCACAATCCTAAACATATATGCACCTAACACTGGAGCTCCAAAATTTATAAAACAATTCCTAATAGACCAAAGAAATGAGGTAGACAGCAATACAATAATAGTGGGAGTCTTCAATAGTCCACTGACAGCACTTGACAGGTCATCATGAAAGAAAGTCAACAAAGAAACAGTAGATTTAAACTATACCTTGGAACAAATGGACTTAACATATATATACAGAACATTTCATCCAACAACCGCAGAATGTACATTCTATTCAACAGTACATGAAACTGTCTCCAAGATAGACAATTTGATAGCCCACAAAATGAGCCTCAATAAATTTAAGAAAATTAAAATTTTATCTAGCACTCAGATCATGGTGGAATAAAACGGGAAATCAACTCCAAAAGGAACCTTCAAAACCATGCAAATACATGGAAATTAAATAACCTGCTCCTGAATGATCATTTGGGCAAAAATGAAATCAAGATGGAAATTAAAAAGTTATTTCAAATGAACAACAATAATGACACAACCTATCAAAACCTCTGGGATACAGAAAAGGCAGTGCTAAGAGGAAAGTTCATAGCCCTAAACACCTACATCAAAAAGACTGAAAGAGCACAAACTGACATTCTAAGGTGGCACCTCAAGCAACTAGAGAAACAAGGAAAAAGCCAAACCCAAACCCAGCAGAAGAAAGGAAATAACCAAGATCAGAGCAGAACTAAATGAAATTGAAATAACCAAAAAAAAAAAAAATACAAAAGATAAATGAAACATAAAGCTCGTTCTTTGAAAATATATAAATAAGACCATTAGCAAGATTAACCAAGAAAAGAAGAGAGAATATCCAAATTACCTCATTAAGAAACAAAATGGGAGGTATTACAACTGACACCACTGAAGTACAAAAGATCATTCAGGGTTGCTATTAATACCTTTACACATATAAACTGGAAAATCTAGAAGAGCTGGATAAATTTCTGGAAAAATACAACCTCCTAGGTTAAATCAGGAAGAATTAGATACTCTGAACAGACTAAATAACAAGCGGCAAGATTGAAATGGTAATTTAAAAATGACCAACAAAAAAATGTCCAGGACCAGAGGGATTCACAGCAGAATTCTACCAGACATTCAAAGAAGAATGGTAGGCAGGTGAAAGAACCCTCCCTAATTCATTCTATGAAGCCAGCATCACCCTAATACTAGGGTGATGCACCTGGTTATGTATTAGGAAAGAACATAACCAAAAAAGAAATTGACAGACCCATATCACCATTTGCCTATGTCCTATCTAGGTGCAATTTTCTTTGTATTGATTCTGCATGGGGTTCTCTTCTTATATATTCAGGTTACTGTTTGCCATAAAATTAGTGAAATTTTTGACTATTTTGCGTTCAGATATTTTTCCTGCCCTAGTCCCAATCTCCTCTTTTTCTGTGACTCCAGTTTTATACATGTTAAATTGCTTGATATTATTTAACAGATCACACAGGCTCTTCTCATTTTAGTAAATCACTTTTATCTTTCTCTGCCTTGAATTTGTTAATTTCTATTGATCCATCTTCAAGTTCACTCTTCCTTTCTTTTGCCATTTCCAATCTGCAAGTTCATATAGTCAATTTATCATTTATTTTTATACTTTTAAATTTAGAATGTTCTTTTATTATAATTTTCATTATTTTACTGAGATGTCGAGTATGTTCATGCATTAAGATATCTTTTAATACTTTCAAATTAAATTTAATAATTTTCTTTTAAATCTTTGAAATATGTATTCAAAAGACGTGTGTGTGGGTGTGTGTGTATATATATGTATACATGTATACATATATATATACATGTATACATAGAGAGATAGAGAGATAGAGAATGTTTGCTAAATCCAACATCTCAATTATCTTAAGTCAGTACTTTGATTTGTTTTTAAAAAATTATGATTCTCATTTTTTTGCATACCTAGTAATGGTTATTGTTTACTGTATAGTAGATAATACATTAAAAAGAAATTATGTAATTGTGTTCTATTGTTATTTTTGAAGAATGATGGTTCTTTTTTTAATCAAGAACTTATTTTATGGGATGATCACCCTGAATGTGTGTATTTTTAGTTTTGTTAGCATGAATCATTGGAAGCTCAACATAGTTTAAAAGCTCCTCTATACATTTTATAATTTAAATGGCAAACTGTCTTTTCAGTGAATTTTGTCAATGCTCATTTTAGGTATTGTGATGGTGGATATAGAGTAGCTTTTACTCTGCAATATAGTTTTCAATTCTAAGTGAAATATTCAAAGGTGTAGTTTTTTGTGTTTTACTTGGATAGCAATGATGTGAACAATGTCTCTTTACTCTGGCTGCTACAGTATTCCAAAGTCTCCTATTAACTCTGTTCTACTCTTAACCCCATGGTAGTCATTTACTAATAAACCTCATGTAGTCTCACCCTGTGTATGCATATCCAGACTTTCGCTGAGGACTCATGAGGAATTTCCACACAGAGTTTTAAAACCCAACTCAATTGACATCAGTTGTCTCTAGTTTCCTCCCATGAAGATGTCTGCAGCCTCTACAACTCACACTCCTATATTTATCTTCTTAGTTTAGCAGACCACTGTGCCCTTCTTGGGCTACATTTATCTGTGCTATTTTTGGGAAATTACCTCTGTGGATAGAACTAAGAATAACATGGGGCTTCCTTATGTCTGTGATTTTGTCCAATTTTATATTTGTTTATGGTAGGACAACTCCCGTGTCAGATACTGTTGTAACAACTAGAAGTCAGAGCCTTATGTCGTATATTATTATCTTTGAATTGAGTATAATTTGTATTCAACTTTATTGTAAACCCCTTACAGGCAAACACTAGTTCTTATATTTTATTTGAAACTCCCAGAACCTTGGCATTCAGTGAGCATATATTTGTTTCTTTATTCATTCATTAAGTTATCTCACAACTTTTTATTAAATACCATGTGCCAGACATGGTCCTAAGTACTTACAGGGGAAAATTAACACAGGACTTTCACCTATATTAGCTTATAACCTAATTGAAGATGTGCTATATTTTGTGGAATACATATGTAAATTAGCTACTAAAAACAATACAGTTTATAGCTGTAAAATACAGTAGAGGGAAAATAGAGTAAATCATTTCTAGATATTCGGAGATAGTACTGCATTGTAGGTGATTAAAAATTCACATTTAATTAAATTATCCAACATATGAATATAAATCACTCTTTACAGAATAAAGTGGCATCAAAATAAGTTGAATCAAAATTGGCAAAAGAATAATCTTGTGACGGTATTATAGGGTGATACCATCAATAGTTACCCATTATGTTGGTGGAAGAAAGGATTCCTTTTATGTTTTTGAATAAAATGAAGCATCAATGAGTAACATCCTTTCAAATTTGCAGTTTTTTTACACAGTGATCAATGGTCTTGTTCTCATAGCTTTTGTTTTTTGTCGTGTTGCAGTGTGTTGTTATTAATTCTTTGTGCTACTCAGTTTCTTCCAAAGTGTAGTAAAGTATCAATTAATATTTTATTATCTCAGAAGTGCTTGTTTCTGTGATGAGATTTGCATTGCTTCTGTAGTTGGCTTTGCATATCATTGGGACTGTTGTAGTCATTGCTACTCTGATTGGCGTTATAGGTGTGAGGAGTTGAGGGCATATGGCAAAAGGAAATATAAAAGGGAATATGGGATAAAAATCCTGAACCAACAAACTTGGTTTTCAGGTTTCATGAAACCTTAAATAACAATAAACCAACAAACTTTATTTTCAGGTTTCATAGAAACTATTTTATGTACAATGAATCAATCATCAACAGTTAAGTGCCTGTTATTTGGGAGATGTAAAACAAAAAACATCAAACATAACTTTGGCCTTGAAGGAGGGTTTAGAAAGCTTTCATTATCAAATATTAGTTGAGAAAGCAAAACACCTGTAGGAAACAGCCCTGAATTTATTCTTTAAATATATTGTACCCTTTCAGTGAGCAAAACATTATGGAAGATGCTGAGCAGCTAACAAAGAGGAGTAAGACAGAACATGTATCTGGAAGATGCTTACAGTCTGGCAGAATAGACAGATATGCAGATAAATGGTGACAACACTATGCTTAATGAAATATGTGCTAAAGCAGCAAAGAAATTATTGAGTACTTACTGTATTCCATTCATTAGCTCACTTAATCCTCAATGCAACCTATGTTTTAAGTACAGTATTGTTTCCATTTTATAGATGGGAAAATTAAAGTATAGAGGTGTGTGAAGTAACTTGCTCAAGATAACCAACTAGTAAGTGACAGAGCTGGTACATGATTTCAGGCAGTCTGGGTTTCCAAAGTTCCACATTCTACAAATAACACATAAAAGGAAGCGATTTGTTTTTAGAGATAGTATGATGCTGAGAGACTTGAAAATATTATAAGCCAGATTATCTTCATGGGTTAATTGTTAGTGATAAGGTATAAGTTGTCTCCCACTGAATGGGGAATACACAGATATAGAAAATATAACCATCTTCTGTTCTCAAAGCTAACACAAATTCTCATGCCACCATGGGGTTGGATATCTGTAGAAAGGAGCTCAGGACTCCTGTATCTGTCACCTACCCACTACCTGCTTAAAAGATCAAGGATTACTACAAACTGTCACTCAACACTGCTCAAGTCCCCTAAGATTTATTTTTACAAAACCTTATAATTATTTACTCAGTTCCTTAGATCCTTTTATCCAGGTTTTACCTCTAGAGCACACATACCTCTCCAGTCAGCAGAAATTTTTATTCCTCTTTATAAATTATTAAATTAACTTTATGGCTTAAAACTAAGTATCTCATGAATTTTGTTATCATCAATTAGTGATAAGTCTGTATAATGCTTTATAGTGTTCTTCTACATAAATTATCTTATTTAATTTCCTTAACAGTGTAGTATGTTAGAGAAAGTTGACATTAATACCCCAATTTTAACCATGAAGAATTGAAGACTTAGGAAAGTTTGAATAACTTTCTTGAATTCATATGGCTGTATGTTGTTGGGCTTGACTTAGAACTAATCCAGCCTACTCTTTTTTTTCTCTCTCTCTTTTCTACTACCCAGGACCTGACAATACCTGGGTGTTCAGAAGAATTTGAGTTTCTGAAAGTGAAAATGTGGCTATTGCAGCTAAAATGATGGTGAATTCACCAGGGCACAGCAACTCCATGAGACCTGGCCTAAAAGAGTCATCCAGGCAGCCTTAGCCACATGTTAGTATTGAGGTAAGTCGCTTAGAACTTCACCGTGATAGATTAGAGATGGGAGTGTGTGAACTTTGTAGAAGCAGGGAACTTTGGTGGACTTTTAAGGAGGAATAATATTTGAGGAGGTGGAGACAAGAGTGATGACTTTCTGGAGAGAAAAGCAGCATGAACAAAGGTACTAATAGAGAGTTTAGTGGAAACCTCATTTGGGAAAAAGGGACTTCTAGATTATAAAACATATTGTGGGAATTAGTTGGAAATTAAGTTGGATAAACAAGATGAGAAGCCTATTAGTTTAGAAGTATGGCATGGAAAATATGGAGAATATCATACTCTTGAAACAGGGACTAGCATGCTTAATGGGCTGTTTGGGGATCAGCAATCCATTTTTGTTTGGAAGAATGAGTAATATTGAGGCAAGGAGATCGGAGCAAGGTCAGCTGGGAGCTCTGTCCTGGATGATGATGAGGTCTCCAGTTAGAAGAATGATGTGGGTATAAAGAGAAAGAAGACATTTTAAATGTTGGAGTGTTTTGATACAATGACAAACTGCATTCAGACGATGAGGCATAGAGAACATTTAAAAATAACTTCAAGGTTTCTCATTGAGATAAAAAGAATATGGAGGCCACTAGCAGCCAAAACAGCTAAAGAAAAGGTCTAAAGTTTAGAAAAACATTTTTCTTGCTTGTGGAGTGTGATGTGATGTGTTCCACAAGGACGATGTCCACAAGGAGAAGTTTTATGAGATGATTAGAAAGTGAAGTTGGAAGAATTTGATCTGGGAGACTTTGATAAGGGGTGGCATTGAATGCCATCAGATTGGGGGTAAACACAGAGACATGAATCAGAGAAATAAAAGCAAAGAGTCAGTATTAGAGGCTTGTAGAATTGCCTCATTTAGGTGCTGGACAATGTGTGGAAGCCTAAGAGAGAGACTCAAGAAAGAGTGATCAGAGATGCAGAGCAAGAGCCAGGAGAGAGGCTTGTCAGTGACGCCAGAAAAGAGCAAGGATCAAGAAGTTGAGTACATCAATAGTTATAAAACAGGATCAACGATAGCAACTTAGAAGAAAATATCATTGGGTATAATAATAATGTAAACAAAGGAATTTGGGCAAAAGAATTTGGGTTGAAGAAATTAATCACAGTGCATCTACCACTCTCAACAAATAAGTGTATTATATATAAAGTTCTAAACTAACACTTTTGAAAAACTATTTTAAATATACAATGTTAGAAAGTCAGTAACCTACAAGGCAATTTGTAGAATTCATCCTGAAAGCTGCTGAAATAAATATGTACTTTAGAAATCTCACCCATTTGGATAAAATTAGTTGAGAAGAGTTAAAAATATTTACAGAAAGAGTGAAATTTAAAAATTAAGTAAGGTACATATTTTGTGAAATATAAAGAGTAACCCCAATCAAAGTGGAACAAAAAGGCACACAGAGGTAGCACTTATAGACATCTTAAATAAGCTATGTGCTTTTAAACACCTGGTGCTAAGAAAATTTTAGAAGCAGTATATTTAGTCATAATTCTAGCTCATGATGCTTTTGCTATTTTCTAAATTCTCACTTTATTTGCTAGTGAGATTTGCATGAAAAAAGATGCTTTTAAAAGTTTCTACTGTTTCTCCTGTTTATTCCTTCACCTGAAGTCATAGTCATATTTTCATAGGAATAAATTATGATTTCACAGACAAAGGATTATAACTTTGGGAGTATAATTAGCTGTCAGAATATGAAGTTCTTAAAATGAAGGTCTTGTTTATATCAAGTGTTCGTGACAAACACAATGAGTAGTGATGAAAATGTGTCCCAAAATGTGACATGTCATGTGGGTGATTGTCTACATTATGAAGGGATTTCTGGCATCTAAATTTTTTTGTTATGGTTTGAATTTAAAATAATAGTGGCTGGGCGTGGTAGCTCATGCCTGTAATCCCAGCACTTTGGGAGGCCGAGATGGGTGGATCACCTGAGATCAGGAGTTTGAGATCAGCCTGGCCAACGTGGTGAAACCCTGTCTCTACTAAAAATAAAAAAAATTAACCGGTGTGGTGGCACATGCCTGTAATCCTAGCTACTCAGGAGGTTGAGACAGGAGAATCACTTGAACCCAGGAGGCAGAGGTTACACTGAGCCAAGATTGTGCCACAACACTCCAGCCTGGGCGACAGAGTGAGACTTTGTCTCTAAATAAATCACTAATAAAATAAAATAAAATAAAATAAAATAAATAACTCACTCTGCTGACCTGTCATAGGGAGTTCATGTGAGGAGATATTTCTTTTCTGGCTTAAATTGCTCCTGTAATGTAATGTGGGTACTGCCATTATTGCTTCAGAGACTTCATTTGGATTATGGGAACGTAGGATACCAAATGTCAGCACGTGAAATGTGTCTGCATGGAAGTAATCCCTGTGATGATGAGAACTGAGTAGTGTTCCAGCTACTTCAACATAGAGTAAAAATTCAAGAATTCCATAAAACCACTGAGAAAACAATTGTTAAGTGTTTCCCAGGGAATTCACTTTTTTCTACCCCAAAATTTTATATCCACTGGAGAATATACATTCCCTATTAAGCAGTGAAAGGTGAGCTCTAAGGTGGTACAGACAGAGCAGGGCTTACCTTTCCAGTGCTTAGCTTAGTGCCTGGCCCATGGAAGTCACTCCCCTATACTCCTCCCCTCTGTGTGTGTGTGTTTGTTGAATGAATGAATGAATGAAAAAAAGGATCAGTCAGAACTGCTTCTGGGAACAGATTCCTTTTTGCTCTGTGCCTGTGGGAAAAAACTCTGCCACACTTTACCAGGCTAGGAAGAAGACTTATAAGCTACTGCTTCTCTTATAGTTTGATAGCATGGATATTTTCCAGCGTGACTGTTGTGTCTTCTGCACTAGCAGTTCTGGTTAGGTGGTTACCTGGAAGGGTGATTCCTAGCTGGTATTGTTGAGTACATTCTCTAGGGAGCACTGAGTGACCTCTATTTAACCTCTACTGGTATAGTAATATCTTCCCATAATAACTTTCTTACACATTATGCCTACCTATCATGACACAGATAGAGGCCAGAGTTACATTAAACATATGTAAAAGTTATATAATCCAAATTTGTGAGTAGGAAAGAAAAACATGCTGGAGGAAAGACAGAATAATCTTTTTTGTTTCTTTATTGAAAGTTATATGACAAAATCCTTGTCGTATGAAGGGGCCATCAAAGGCTGTTCAGTAAATGACATAGGAAAACAGTATTTTAGATACGTGTTGGTTAATAAATAATAACATATTAGTTTTCTGGATTTTATAGTTTTTTAAACATTTGTAATTGGTTTGAGATGTCTTGAATCATTCTAATTAAGCATTTGCTTTAATACCTAAATTTGTATTTATAATTTTATATTATTTTTCTTAAAAAAAAAAAAGGGGGGGCATGCCCAAGTTGTATAAGCTTCAGGCAGTACAAAATCTGTTTCCTGACTCATATATCCTGTTGCTTGTATTTCCCTAATGGAAAAAGGCTACATATCATCATTTTTGTTGAGAAATGAGAAAATGTCTAAAGGATCCTGGCATTACTCTCTGTGTTCACCAGAGAGAGGCTAGAACCACTTTATGTAATCCCCCTGGGGCGTTCAGCTCATAGTCACCTCTTTCAAGACGACAGAAGAAGCAAAAAAACAAAAGTTCAAAGGAAGTTTCTGGGTTCTCTCCTTTTACAGATGTGGTTCAAAGAGTGCTGAACTTAGAGCCAAAGTGTTTGAATTATGATTCCTGACCTGCCTCTCATGAGCTGTGGGACCTTGTAGAGATCCCTTCCCCTCTCTGAACCTCAGTAGTCTCTGCCTCTCAAAGGTGGTTTTTATCTTGGCCTATTTCACAAGGATCTTCTCATGATTAAGTGAGATAATATATGTCAAAGGGCACTGCCATGATTAAAGTGCACTGATTTAAGTTGTTGCTAATGTTTGTTATTTCTTAGTAAGGAGAAAACATTCTGTGACTGAATAGGAAAGCATGTACTCTACCCTTCTTCAGTGTTCTTTATAACTATGTATATTAGTCCGTTTTCATGCTGCTCATAAAGGCATAGCTGAGACTATGCAGTTCACAAAAGAAAAAGGTTTAATGGACTCACAGTTCCACATGGCTGGGGAAGCCTCACGATGATTGCAGAAGGTGAAAGGCACGTCTGGTATGGCAACAGAGAAGAGAAGAGAGTTTGTGCAGGGAAACTCCCCTTTATAAAACCATCAGATCTTGTGAGACTTATTCACTGTCATGAGAACAGCATGGAATAGACCCACCCCTGTGATTCAATTATCTCCCACCAGATCTCTCCCATGACATGTGGGAATTGTGGGAGCTACAATTCAAGATGAGTTTTGTGTGGGGACACAGCCAAACCATATCAGTATGGTGCTGGAAGATGGCTGGGGGAGACAAGGAGTCAGAGGACATGTAGGGGAAGTAAAAGGAGAAATGGGGGGTGAGGGACAATGCTAGCTTCATAAATGCCATGGATGATGAAGCCAAAGAGAAAGGTCATTTGCTGCCTTCCAGCCTGGTCTCCTTCAAGCCTGTTTGTGAATGTGATCTCAATTAGTCAGCTGGCTAATCTATCAGCTAGCTGATAGACTACTAACAACCAGTTAGTTATTTTTGATACTTTTTCTTATCATAATAATCTGTATATTTGCTGGTTACTGTATTATATGGGGCTGTTGTCACACAGAGTTATCCTTATCAAATGCTGCAAAATGAACAATTGTTTTTGTCCCTACTTTTGTTTTCAGGATCAGTTGCCCAATTCATGAAAAAATATCATTTGTGGGGGCCATATGGTAGAGTGAAAAGATTATCATACTAGGAATGAGGGAATTCTGTTTAACCCTAGCTTTTAAAAAGGCAGTATACACTGAAGGTAAATTGTGTACTGTCTTTGAGTTTCAGGTTCTTTGTTGGTAAAATAATATCAGCCCAATTGAACCAAAGGCACTGTAAAGATAAAATAATACAGCATAGATGCTGAAGAATTTTGCCAAGCATAAAAAGCTACCCAACTAAATGGTGATATTATTTGCTAAGAACTCCTAATGAGGAGGCAGTTAAATAAATTAACTATGAGATTGAGAAACAGAAAAATCAGCAGATGCAAAATCGACTAATTTGATAATTCCTAGGGCCATTAGTTTGTCATATGTATACATGCACTGACATAAAAATAAATACGAAGTACTCTTTTAATCTAAAAATGGCTTCTCCTTTTCTGTGTAGTCTCATAATGACAATCTGGCATCTACCAGTTCCATCTAAGAGGATTGCTTGAAGCGTTTAATTGGTCTTTCATAAAACGTGCACATCTGCTGCTTTTATAATGGTGACCAAAATAAGGTGCTGAATATATTTTGCCCCTTTTCTGATTCTCAGACAGAACCACTGACAAGGATTGTAGACTGAAACTTCCCACAATGCACTGATAGTGACTTCCAGACAAATAATCAACTAACCACAGTATACAATCAGTTGCCCACATTGGAAGAAACAAATCAGAAAACCGCTGTTCCATAATCAAAGAAATGAAAGAACGGCATAAGTAAAATGACAGGCTATTAATTCTGGTTTGGAAAGCATGAATAGCACTTTTGATGACGTTTAAATTTCTTTGGCTCTTCAGAAATGGATAAATCATTTAAAATAAAAATAGATGTTATTTTACAGAACACTCGTTTCTCTCAATATTTATTATTTGAGGGAAAAAGTATTTTTTTAATGATGAAAAATAATGATAAAGTGTTCACATGAATGCTTCGATATAGCACACAGTTCATTCTCTGATGCCTCAATGAGCTCTAGAGTTAAAAATTATTTGGTATAATTTAAGTAAACCTCCAGTATATGAAATTTTAATTGAAAAGATACGATATTTCATTAAGTGCTGTCACACATCATTATTGTTGCCAAATGAGGCTTGGCAATATCTCCAGGATACTTTTCTACTGACTGGATTTTGTCTTCAACCTGAGCCAAATACAGCCTTCAAGATATACATGAGCTACCATGTGCTGCACAAGAGAGATTATATCTGTATATAGACATGATATACATTTATATGTTTACTATTATTTATACAATTTATTTTGATATGAATACTTTTATCTGCAAATTCATTATAAAACTTCAGCAATGTGAGAATAATTATCAATTTGTAGAAGCCATGTACCTGGAAAAATATTTATAGTTCTAGGAATTAACAGTATGCTGTGACAGTCAGATACAAAAAAGAGAAGAAAGCATTTTGGAAGTCAGTATTCCCTGGGAGTCTGTCTAGAATGTGTAAGCAAGAAAGCTAAAGGGAGCTCCTTTTTGTTTTTGCAAATTCTTTTTCCCAATTTTGAGATAATAAGCTTTATTTTCTATTTTTCCTGGGGTTGGCAAATTCACCTTGAAAAAGTTTCAGGGAATACCGGTGAGAAAGGCACATGCACATTAGTGCTAGGTTTTAATTAGGACCCATTCTCCTGTATCATCATATCTAAGATAATTGATGTTCCCTGCAAAGTTATATAACTTTGAACCACAAATTATATAATTTATAATTATCTAAATTATATAAATTATTTGGTACTAGCACTTAATTAGTCCAGAAACTCCTGGACTAATGTAAGTCTACCACTTTTCTCTATTGGCACCAAATTTGGGCATTTACTTTGGAATGCTCATTTCAGGTAACAATTCATCTTCTACTCTTCCTTCTTCTCCAGAGTCTCCAGGTTGACACCTGATGCCACTCACACCAGGAGCACTGTGGCCATTAGTGTAACAGAAGTGACCTGCTTCCTTTCTTTTTCTGTATAAGGGGCTACCACACTGGGCTCCTCAACCAATTACTCCTGTTCATTTCTTCAAGGATTTACAATTAGTAAGAATCTTGGCCAGGCATGGTGGTTCATGCCTGTAATCCCAGCACTTTGGGAGGCTGAGTTGGGCAATTCATGAGTTCAGGAGTTCGAGACCAGCTTGGCCAACATGGTGAAACCCTGTCTCTAATAAAAATACAAAAATTAGCCAGTTGTGGTGGTGCATGCCTGTAATCCCAGCTATTCAGGAGGCTGAGGCAGGAGAATTGCTTGAACCTAGGAGATGGAGGTTGCAGTGAGCTGAGATTGTACCACTGTACTCCAGCTTAGGTGACAGAGCGAGACTTCATCTCAGAAAAAAAAAAAAAAATCTCAAAGAATAGATGCCCTGGTTCTTCTGCTTATTTTTCATAGCCTAATAATTTGTGAAAAATATGTGAAAAGTGGGAAAGTGGGTTCCTAAGAATTGTCAAAAAGAGATCCTGAAGAAGATCTTATTGAGCTTTCTCACTTTACAGTCCTGATTGAGACTTGGGGCAAGCTAAAGTTTTGTTGTATGTAATTATTATTATAAGCTGAAAACACTTTTTGCTTTATAAGGGGTTGGTAATAAAATATACTTTTGGAGTAGGTAGTCTCTGTTTTGATGGAAAAAATTTGCATCTAAATATATCCTTGAGGGTTCATCTTATAATGCAGAGATGGAGGTACTTCCCAATTTTCCATAAGAAAACATTTTTTAAAAATGCAGCTCTTTAGGCTGAAATTGTAAATCAAAATTAGTAAAATAAATCCCATGGATGACTAAGGCATAGCTGTGGCTCTAAATGGTTTTGCAAATGTGTGTGGAGATTTTCTTTTCTTGATGTACCTGAACAGCTTGTGCCGGTAAATTTTGTCTTGCAGAAATTTGCAGAACTGCATATGTCTGTGCAAATGAGAACATGTGAGTGGTGGAAAGAAAGGGAGCGAGATTGCTCTGGCTAGAACTTCCAGTACTATATTGAATAGGAGTGGTGCTTTTAAATCTAGGCAGAGCCTCTGCTTTCACCCTGGGACTGTTCAACATTAGCTTTCTTTCCCATTTTCTTTTGCCTCACATCTGCTAGGTGTCTCTTGTGGGGAAGAGCTTGAGTTGACCTGCTGCTGCCCACCCCAGCTATCATTCTGTTTGTCTCCTTTCTTCCACTGCCAGGCACCTCCAATGAGGGCCTCATTCCCTCTGCTTCCATTTCCACCTGCCTAACTTTTTCTTGGGTCCCTATAATTTCCCACTATCTGCACCTCAAATTACTTAATTATTAGTCTGGTTATCTTTTCTTAGTTAACTCCACCAACTTCTAACTACAGGATCAAGTTCAGGCCCCTTAGATTGTATTTTCAGTGGTCTTCACAATCTGGCTTGAATGAAAGATCTTGTTTCCTGCCCTCCCCCCATGACCTTTGATGCAAATGTCTGTGGATCACAAAACTGCTCTACTCCCTTTTTCCTGAATATATTTTACACATTCTTGTGTCAGGCACATATAGCAGTTTTCTTATAAGGCAAACGAAGTATGGCTTAGAGTACTCGTAAAGCAAAGGCCACAAGAATACAGAAAGCTGAAAGTTTAACTAAAATATACAGAGTTTTTCTATTAGAAAAACTAGAAAGAAGATATTTTAATTTCAGCATACATGAATGATCTGTACTTTAGAGTTCAGCGTGTGTGTGTATTTTATAATTATATAAGATATAAGGTAGAGGGTGAGCCATGATCTTTTTGGTACTTAGTTACTTGAATCTCTTGAATGCCACTAATTACATACAGAATTTGGGGGAATTTTTCTAACATATTGAGCCTCAATTTTCTCATTTATAAAGTGGAGATAATTGTAATACCTGCTTGATGGTATTGTTTGAGGGGATTAAGATATTGCATATAAAATGATGAGCAGAGACATGTTGAGTAAGTGCTAGTTAGAGCTACTGCCATTCCGGCTGCTCATTATTCTACTGCTATGGTTTGAATGTTTGTCCCCCTTGAAACTTGTGTTGAAATTTCATCCCCAATGTGGCAATGTTGACAGATGGGGCCAGTAAGAGGTGAATGTGTCACAAGGGCAGAGCCCATGAATTCCCATGGGTCATTGCATTCATGAACTAATAGGTTAATAGATTAGTAGGTCATCATGGAAGTGGAACTTGTGGCTTTATAAGAAGGGGAAGAGAGACCTGAGCCAGCATGCTCAGCCTCCTTGCCATGTGACACCCTGTACTGCCTTGAGACTCTGCAGAGAGTCTCCATGAGCAAGAAGGCCCTCAGAGATGTGGTCCCTCAACACTGGTCTTCTCAGCCTCCAGAACTATATGTAGTAAATTCCCTTTCTTTATAAATTCCTCAGTTCTAGGAGCCATTATCAGCCTACCACAAGACTCTTGAAAGAGATGATCCATTTCCTTCACATTTGTGCCCCCTACAAGATGTTGTGATAAAAGATAATGGTTTATGGGTGTTCATTAAATTATTAAAAAGCAAAGATAACATTACTATTTTTAATAATAATAATAGCCTTAAGTAAATTAAAAGTTCATTCTTGGGCCAATGATGAGACTGTGTCTGGCTAAAAACTGATCTTAACAAAATCAAAGCAGAGGAGGTGTCCAGGTTACATCAATTGAATGAAAAGCATAACCTTAAATGTTTTATAATTAGTTAATAGTTTGATATATCAATAAACTGTTAAGAAAAATTCTACTTAAAAAAATTGTATTGCATATCAAACTGTTACCCATGGGATCCAGTCCTGTCCTGAATAGTTTCACATTCAAAAAAGCATAGCCCTGAGGGATTCCAGTGTTTACCTACCTTCCTTGCAAACATTTAAAGGTCCAAGCAGAAGTGTAACAACACTTTTTAAAATATATATATATTTTACTGCACTTTAGGTTCTGGGGTACATGTGCAGAACATGCAGGATTGTCGCATAGGTACATACATGGCAATGTGGTTTGCTGCTTCCATCCCTCTGTCTCCTATATCTGGCATTTCTCCCCATGTTATCCCTCCTCAACTTCCCTACCCCCTGCTGTCCCTCCCCTATTCCCCCTCAATAGACCCCATTGTGTGATGCTCCCCTCCCTGTGTCCATGTGTTCTCATTGTTCAACACCCACCTATGAGTGAGAACATGCGGTGTTTGATTTTCTGTTCTTGTGTCAGATTGCTGAGAATGATGGTTTCCAGATTCATTCATGTCCCTACAAAGGACACAAACTCATCGTTTTTTAAGGCTGCATGTGTACTCCATGGTGTATATGTGCCACATTTTCCTTGTCCAGTCTATCATTGATGGACATTTGGGTTGGTTCCAGGTCTTTGCTATTATAAACAGTGCTGCAATGAACATATGTGTGCATGTGTCTTTATAATAGAACAATTTATAATCCGTTAGATATATACCCAGTAATTGGATTGCTGGGTCAAATGGAACTTCTATTTCTAGATCTTTGAGGAACTGCCACACTGTCTTCCACAACGGTTGAACTAATTTACACTCCCACCAACAGTGTAAAAGTGTTCCTATTTCTCCACATCCTCTCCAGCATCTGTTGTCTCTGGATTTTTTAATGATCGACATTCTAACTGGCAGGAGATGGTATCCCAATGTGGTTTTGATTTGCATTTCTCTAATGACCAGTGATGATGAGCATTTTTTCATATGTTTGTTGGCCTCATATATGTCTTCTTTTGAAAAGTGTCTGTTCATGTCCTTCACCCACTTTTGAATGGGCTTGTTTGTTTTTTTCTTGTAAATCTGTTTTAGTTCCTTGTAGATTCTGGATATTAGCACTTTGTCAGATGGGTAGATTGCAAAAATTTTTTCCCATTCTATTGGTTGCTGGTTCACTTTAATGATTGTTTCTTTTGCTGTACAGAAGCTCTGGAGTTTAATTAAGTTCCATTTGTCTATTTTGGCTTTTGTTGCCAATGCTTTTGGTGTTTTAGTCATGAAGTCCTTGCCTATGCCTATGTCCTGAATGGTTTTCACTAGGTTTTCTTCTAGGGTTTTTATGGTTTTAGGTCTTATGTTTAAGTCTTTAATCCATCTGGAGTTAATTTTAGTGTAAGGTGTCAGGAAGGGGTCCAGTTTCTGCTTTCTGCACATGGCTAGCCAGTTTTCCCAATACTGTTTATTAAACAGGGAATCCTTTCCCCATTGCTTATTTTTGTCAGGTTTGGTAAAGATCAGATGGTTGTAGATGTATGGTGTTGCCTCTGAGGCCTCTGTTGTGTTCCATTGGTCTATATCTCTGTTTTGGTACCATTACCTTGCTGTTTTGATTACTGTAGCCTTGTAGTATAGTTTGAAGTCAAGTAGCCTGATGCCTCCAGCTTTGTTCTTTC